>JAJOZX010000725.1:237500-377500 GCA_023014485.1 Bathynomus jamesi
TCATAATCATAGGTAAAGTGAAAGTAGCGGTTTGCACACTGAAAAATGAAAAAGCGGCAGGTGTGAATGAAATATATGGGGAAATGAATAAGTAAGGGAGATTTGGAAGAGTTAGAGTGGTTTTGGTGTATATGTCAGTCAGAGTGCACGGACAAATGGGAGTGTGTTTAAAGACTAAAAGAAAGCAATACTTTTTCTATTCTAAAAATGAAAAGTGAAAAGGGTGAATGTAAAAATTACAGGTATAAGTCTCTTGAGTATAGTAGGGGAGGTGTATTGCAGGATAGTAATAGAAAGTGCTCATGGTATTACAGAATGCGTGGTGTGTAAGGAGCAAAAAGGGTTCCAAGGTGGAAGAGGGTGTGTGAATTAAATGGGTTTTTTCATGCCGGAAAGAAGTGTCAAGGGCGAATGCCGGCACAAAAGCCGACCCCTCCCTCCAATAGAAGAAGAAGAGAACCAAAATAAAGGTCCATGGATTTCGAGATGCCTGGACACTCTACCTGGACACTCTGCCATAGCCGTCCTACGCAAAGCATGGATTGACTGTTGAGAGGGACGGTTTTTGAAGCGGATGGAGAAGTAAAGAGTGGAATCATCGGCGAAGGAGTGGATAAGACCGGAAGTGTTACTTAATAGATCATTGATAAATAAAAGGAAGAGAGTGGGTGACAGGACAGAACACTGAGGAACACGACTCTTAATAGTTTTAGGAAAAGAACAGTGACTATCGAAAACCGCAACTATAGATTGGCCAGAAAGGAAATTAGAGATGAAGTCACAGACAGAAAGATAGAAACCGAAGGAGGGCAGTTCTGAAATTAAAGATTTGTGTTAGACTATCAAAAGCTTTTGATGTCTAGCGCAGTAGCAAAAGTTTGACCGAAATCCCGAAAGGAGGATGACCAAGAGTCAGAGAGATATTCAGGAAGATCGCCAGTAGAGCATCACTTGCGGAACCCATACTGACAATCTGAAAGAAGATTGTGAGAAGAGAGGTGTTTAAGAAGCTTCCTATTAAGGACTCAAAAACTTACAAACTCAAAAACTTCAGAAAGGCAGAAAATCAAAGAATTGGACAATAGTTGTGAGGTTGATAGCGGACACCCTTCTTTGTAACAGGCTGAATGAAAGCGAACTTCCAGCAAGAAGGAAAGTATCCCTTCTAGGACGCCCTCTCGTCCGTTCTGAGTCCCCAGACTTATATGAATCAATTCCAAGCTACCGATCTTTCTCTCTAAACGGTCAGACTTCAAATTGATACCCAATCTTCCAATTCTCAAAAGCAATTCCCGTTAACGGACCGAAACCCATTTCAGTCAGGAGACCCTCCTTCAGGGATCTGCCGTAAGGGCGCTGATCCCCTTCTTATATAGTCAAATGAACTGAACCTGGCTACGCCATCACACAAGCGGTTGACGTCACCTGAGAGCATTGTTTTTCCTAAGTGAAATCAAAGAAAGTCTTCGTCACTGCGCGTGACTTCCGTTCGGAAGGAAACGAATCATACATAGCTTGGGAAATATTGAATGAATGAAATCACTATAACAGTCATCAGGGCGCGACTTCGATTATAAATTATATCATGTATAACATACATTGTTAATAGAAATATTGTTAATAGAAATATTCTTGAGTCTGCCATTATCCAACTTTCAAATAACTTCAACATAAGCAAAGGTCTTTTTCAACTCGATCCTGTTATTTTGAATTCCTTTAAAACAGATTTAGATAAGAAGGGTAAAACATTAAATCTTTGGTAAACTTGTCTGCTACTTTATTAACTTTTAATTTGCATTTTATTTTTTTATATATATCGAAACCTGACATAGGCAGCAGTGTGTTAAAACCCGGGCAGAGTTCCAGTATAAATTTGTATTTTTATAATCCATTTGATCTTGCTAAAAATCGATATTTTTCCTTACAAATCTGTACGCCTCACTGGTAATCCTTTAAGGTTTTAATTTTTAATTTTTTATTTTTACTTCTCTGTTATTGCATATATATATGTATGTATGTATGTATGTATTTGTATATATAGATATGTATGTATGTATATATTATATATGTGTGTGTGTGTATGTATGTTATTTATTTTTTCTTTTTTTTTTCTTTCTGTAACCTATATATAGGCTGTAACCTTTTTATGTACTTCAGTGTTCCTGAGGATGTCATTAGACGAAAGCGCTTGAGCACCATTTTGCGTTTCCTTTCCTTCGTGGTTTTATTCATCATATATATATATATATATATATATATATATATATATATATATATATATATATATATGTAGTTGGCAGTAGACTCATGAATGCGGTAAAGAGTTTCTATGATGGAAGTAGTTCATTGTGAGAGTAAACAAAGAGCTGAGTGAACAGTAGTTTGATATAAGTGTTGGTGTGCGTCAAGGATATGTGACGTCGTCGTGGTTCTTCAGTCTGTTTATGGATGGAATCATGAGAGAAGTGAAATCTGTTGTATACGGATGATGATCTACAGATCTACAGAAGCTAAGGCTAACAAAGACCCTAAGATCCACTCTAAGGTTAGCCCGAGAGAAAGAAGAAAGTAAGGGGTTAAAAGAAGAGAATATGGGGTTAAGTAAATATCAAAACCTATCACTCGTGGGTTAAAATTCATTCAGGAAAAGAGAAAGAAGGACACCATTATCATCCGCCTGCCACTGCCGACAAGTCGGAAAAATAGTCGAAGAGAATACTTCCAGCTGTTGCAGACCGGTCCTCCACTCCATAGGGAGGTGAAGGATGCAGCCCACTCTGCCGGAAAGGGATGAAAGATGAAAAGAAGTAAAATAAGAACGCATTACAAACCATGCAACACATTCTTAACTCAAAGCAATATATACCCCTAGCAGTTGCAAACCGGTCCTCCACTCTACAGGGAGGTAGAGGATGCAGCCCACTCCGCCGGAAAGGGGTGGAAGATGAAAAGAAGTAAAATAAGAACGCATTACAAACTATGCAACACATTCTTAACTCAAACACTATCATACCATGCAAACTACAGACATGCAATGAAGAGAGTTACAGACATGCAAATAAGGAGAGAGAAAAAAAAAAAGAATAACAAAAAGTGGGTTAGTTTACGCTACGAGCTACATCTAAGTTCGTGTTAGTCTAATTTTTTTTTTTTTTTTTGTTATTTGCCCAGAGTGAGACTTGAGTGTGATATGCAAAAGGTTTTTAAGAGTTGTGTGGCGGTGTGCGAGAGAAGATTATTGAAAGTGAATGTGGGAAAGAGCAAGTTAATGATTGTGGATATGAGGAAAATTCAGCTGTTTCTGGAATCTAACTTTTTGCACTTTAAAGTAACACTACTCCATTGTTTATTGACAAATTTTCATCATTAAAAATAGCATTTTGTTTCCAATTAAAAAACAAAACTTTGTTAAACTTTGGTTATATCTATGATTAAAATTTCAGGTCTGAACATCAAAAAATATGGGAGTAGCTCCCACTCCAAAATTCCCCCAAATCTTGGAATTTTACCCAAAATTACCCCCCAACTCTAAAGTTATTTGGCCGACCGACCTGAAACTTGGCGTGTATTCATTATTCATTAGGTTCTAAAACATTAAAATTTCAGCGCAATCCGATAAATATTTCAAAAATCGCGAAGTTATCCCCTTAAAACGTTTTAAAGCGACACAGTCAGAAACTAAAAAATGCTTGAAAAATGTTTTAAAATGTCGGGAGAATGTCAGAGTGTTATAATAATATTATATAACAAAAAGCATTAAATTCATTATCTGTGACGTTTTTGCAATTTCTATATATCCTCGTTTTCTCCCTTGGGAAAAGGGAAATTTTATTTCCTAAGATCCTGAGAATTTGAGAATTCCCGTCTACGGTATTAACACAAGTTATGTTAGGTTACGTTTGGTAACCTAACATAAGTTAGGTTTGGTTTTGTTAGATTTATTAATTTATTTAGATTTGATTAACCCTTAATAGGAAATCATGGGTCAGAGATGAATTACGTGTTGGATATGTGGGACCCGTGAATTCCTATCCAGAGTTAAATGTCACCATCCACAGCTTGGTTCTATATAGTAGTTACAGCTGTGTGTGTGTTTGTGTGTGTGTGTGTCCGCGCATGCGGGTCTGTGGTAAGAACTGGAATTCATCGGAATCGATGGGGGAACCATCTAGAACAAAATTTGGATAGAATGCGATTTGTCAAATTTTAGTATGATTAAATGATTCAAAATCTAAATGTGAAATCAGGATTCGACTCTCTGATGGAGAGTAAAACCATAAATTTACTTACGGATTTCACTCTTTCGAATGAAAGCTGATGTGGGGCTCTTTCATTCATTAATAGCAATCCTTTTCTAATATATATATATATATATATATATATTATATATATATAATATATATATGTATATAGGGAAATGGAAATATAATATTATTAGTGAGCGGCGGCAAGTCGTTACAGTTCAAGGAATAGCTTCATCAGAATCAGAGGTCCTCAGCTCAGTACCACAAGGAACAGTATTAGCTCCATTACTCTTCATAATCATGCTAACTGACATAGATGAGAACATTACCCGATACAGCACAGTGACATCCTTTGTCGATGACACAAAGATCAGTATAAAAATAAGAAACCCAGAGGATATAGGATCTCTACAAACAGACATGAACAGAATCTACAAGTGGTCGGAAGACAACACTGAGAAATTTCAACTGTTTTGGAGTTGTAATGACGTATGATGCGAAATTTGAAACACAAAATAATATCTGAATCTGTGTTCAATATTAAATGTAAATAAATAAATAAATAAATCAATTTGGAATTTGCTCGAGGCGCAATAATGGCTACCAACGGCTCTGTTTTTATACATTGAAACTTCGGTTCGTTCAGGATGACAGGCTTGCCAATACCATGGACACTGAAATCACGTCCGAAGGTTTTTTTTAAGTTCTTACAAAACCAATTTTTTATTCACTTCATTGACATCTCCCTTTCTACTATATATCCCCTTCTTGACTTTATATTTAATTATTGAGTTATGTTTCCTTAGTAATATCTAAACTGGAGTGATGAATGGAAATAATTATGTTCTAAAGACATTTGGCAATGAGTCAAGCAACCAATAATGAGCGCAACTGAACACCTCGTCCAATCCACCGTCTAGAAAAATACGCGCAGTACGATCCAAATTAGGTGATGCTTCACCCTGCTGAAAACTACACGTTCCAATGTACAGTTGCGCTCATTATTCGTAAGACACTTTTGAGAACAGATAGCGACACCTGGCATATATTTGTTGAGAGTACTACAAACGTTGTAACATTTTATGAATGCATGTTTAGGGAGTGAGTGCTGATTGGTTGGATGACTCATTGCCAAATGTCTTTAGAACACAATTATTTCCATTCATCCCTCTGGTTTACATATTACGAAGGAAACATAAATGAATAATTAAATATAAATTCAAGAAAGGGATATATATAGTAACACTGAAGTGAATAAAAAATGATCTTGTAAAAACCTAAAAAAAAAAAATTCGGACGTAATGACTGTGTTCATGGTATTGGCAAGACTGTCATCCTGAGCTGAAGTTTCAATGTATGAAAACAGAGCCGTTGATTCATTTATTTATTTACATTTAATATTTAACATAGATTCAGATATTATTTTGTATTATAACAAAGACAGAGCAAAAACCTAATATATATAGATATATATATAGGCGGTTTATGAATGAAAAAACAATGTTTTGATGCATATTAAATTTTACTAACATTATAATATTACAGAATGATGGCTTCATACGTCACTACTTAGAATATCTTTCAATTGGCAAATGGACGACAGCTGAATGGATACTACTGATAAGGCATTTTATATCTGGAGCAAATGCAATTTCTAGATCAGCAACACTGATATATTGTAGAAATAAGGAGTCAGTGAGAGAAATATTATTTAGAAACGAAGAACGTTTTGTATTGAGGCAGCATCATAAATGCATATAATTGTTTTGTATTAATAAGTTTCATGTTACAACTTAAGTGTTGAACCACTGCAGCTGTGACTGTTGGCGGTCTCTCACCTCAGAGGAGAGAATTACAGAAAATAAAACTATTACAGTGATTCATATCAATAAACATAGAGCTAGCTGTTGATTCTTCCTCAGCACCTCCCACTCACTAAATGTGTGTTGTAAAAGCTGGTCCGTTGTTCGTTCCTCCGCTGGTTCCTACACATTTACAATATTGGCCCGTATATTCTCAATGAGATTCATATCAGAACCTTTATTTGGCCAATCCAGAAGGTCGATGTTTCTTTGCTCAGAGAACCAGCGTGTGACGATACGTGCTATGTCAATTGGGGACGTGTCTGCATAAAAATGATTCACTCAGGAAATGGCAGAGCATATGCACGCACAGAAGGAAGCATAACCTCTTCGAAAACTTCTATATACTGGTCTGCAGTAAACGTCCCTTCTATTTTGGTGAGCTCTCCTACACCATACAGATGAATCCATCCCCACATGTTACAGGTGACATGACCGCTACGTGCTTCCTCATAGATGTGCTCGTGAGTATATCGAGTATTATTCCTCCTCCAACACTGAAGACAGCCATGGGATGTGGAGGAAAAGGTCTTTTCGTCGGTAAATATCACTCGGCTCCAAAAGTCAAGTCCTTTGTCAACGTGTTGCTGAGCAAATCGAAGTCTATTTTCTCGATGTTGCTGATTTAACTTGTTTTAATAGCCGTGGTCCGATGGTGTAACCCAGCTTCATGTAGCCGCTGCCTTACTGTCATTGCCGAAACATCAAGCTGCAATTGTTCCCTTCTGGCAACAGCATTGGTAAAGGGATGGGCTTCGGCGACATCGCAGATCCTCCGATCATCCACAGCAGTTGTCAGTGGAGGTTTCCCCCTTCTGCGGTGATCTGGTAGATTCCCTTCTTCTTGCCACCTCTTCAACCATATATAAACAGTGTTCCTAGAAACTCCAAGTTCACTTGCAATTTGACTTTCATTACCTCAATTATTATTGGAATTAATTACTTATTACTGTGCTTCACAGCCGTATATCTTCTTAGCCTACCTGAATTATTGTTTCTTGTAATTATTATATTCACTTAACGCTTATACTCTATAAACTATTTCTCATTGCTAAGAATCAGTCAGTGTAATATAGCACAATTACCGTATGCAGAATTGTTGATCACTGTGAACAAGTAATTCGTTTATTTTTCTAATTAAACACAAAACAACAAAGTAATTTCTCTCTCCTTATTAAATATATTTTGTTTGGGCTGTGCCCCGAACTCGTGACTCTCATTCTTCATTTCAATTTGGTTCAATTATAGTAAGCTACTTTCTAGGCCACATGAAATTGGTGATGTGTAGGCCACTATATACAGGGTGTTCAAAAAGTCCCGTCACCCCCTACAAAATGTACATATTGTAATACCAATTTTATTTTTGTGATTAATTGTATTTATATGTGGTAGGTGTAATTTAAGAAACAATCACTAGCAACAATTATTTTAATTACAGTAAATACAGTTACTAATCAAGAATATCTGTGTAGGGGGTATAGTTTCTTGCTGAGATCTTTTGTCATGCGATCTCTCATTGTGGACATTGGGACTGCAAATTCTTGTGATCGTTTCCGAAGTGATATTTTCGGTGAACGAGCCACCGATGCAGTCACACCTTCACATTGTTCTGCTCGCGTTGTTGGTCTTCCCGACCGTGGTCTGTCCTTAATGGAGCCAGTTTCAAACAGCTTTTTCTCCCAGCGTAATACTATCTTGTTTGGTGGTGCAGCCTTATTGAATCTTGTGTTGAAATCATTCTGGATATCATGCATCGTTTTGCCAGTATGTGACCTTTCATGAGCCCATGTGCTCATCACTATCCTTTCCTTCAGAGTGTAAGTGGACTTGTCTGCCAGAGCTGGGCACTTGCGTTTTTTTGCCCGTTTTTTTGCGGTACTGCGGTACTGCGGTACTACTACCGCACTACCAAACCGGTACCGCATAACGCAGTACCGCAAAGGATCGCTGAAAGTACAGCAGTACCGCTACCGCATTCAAATTTCCCGCGGTACTTTCCGCGGTACCGACCAACACGGTAGTACCGCAGTACCGCAGTACCGCAAAAAAAACCGCAAGTGCCATTGTTCACACAACTCTGATACCTGGAAAAGAAAAAAAACATATCAATGAATCACATATAAATTCAATTAATCACGCAAAAATAAAATTGGTATTATTATATGTACATTTTGTAGAGGGTGACGGGACTTTTCGAACACCCTGTAGGTAAACCAGAGTGATGAATGAAAAAAAATTATGTTCTAAAGACATTTGTCAATGAGTCAACTAACCAATCCACGCTCACTCACCCAGATTCATTCATATAATGTTACAACCGTTTGTAGTACACACAACAAATATATGCCAGGTGTCGCAATCTGTTCTCAAGAGTGTCCTACGAATAATGAGCGCAACTGCACATATACACAACATCCACATTTGGAATGAAAGTGAATATAGAGTAAGTAGGAGGGTACAGAAAAAGGGTTGCTCTTAGCCATCTCAGATACCTTGCGTTTCAGTGAGGAAGCGAAGGTGAGGTGGTGTTAAACATATTAGAAATTTGAGGAAAGGTCACGATTGTTGCAGAAGTTTATGACGAGTGAATTAGGCAGAGGCCCAGGACATCTCGAATCGGCAGTAGCAGAACCAGTCCCGCTGCCCGGGTCTGCGTTCCCGGTATCGGCAGCTGGGGGAGCTAGAAGTGGAGACATTTATGGTCCCCTACCCAGGGGACTTCGAGGTTCTTGAAGACAATTCCATTTTTCCTTTAAATTTTGAGAAGATTGTGTAGCGTGTAGGATGCATGTATGTGCAGTGAGGAATAGGGAGAGAAGTGTATGTTTGAGAGTATGCTGGTCTGCTTACAGGGTGGATAAAATATGAAAAAAGATCAGCTAAGGAGAACAGTGACAAGAGAAGCGAGAGTTCCAGCAGTCCCTGTCCCCTCCCCGGAGTACTTCCCTGGTCGATTGGTGTGTACACACACACACACACACACACGAGTATGACAGTAAACCTTTTCATTTTCATATACTGTATATGACTATTTGGGAACCTTAATAAATTTGTCATTAGCGAGATCGTCCCTGTCAATAAATTACATTTTACTTAACAAATATTAAAACTCAAATCTTAATCGATAAAATGGTCTTGAAGATAAAATTAAATGTTTTGAAGTGAACAGTTTTTATTTCCCAAGTTTTCATTTTCACACCTGATCAGCTCCGAAATCCTGATCTCGTGTCACTGAATTCTTATCTGATACTAATGAAAATGCTCAACAGCCGACATTACTGATAATCAGAGCAAATGCTCACCACTGTTTTATTTGTGTTTGTATCAACAAAATAATTCTTGACACTAAAATTGGCATCAAAAGGATTCTAATTTAGTGAAGCGATTCTCGAGCCAAATGAGTCTAAAGATGCCAAAAAAAAATCCTTTGAATCTGCCAGTAGGATTTTGTTTAACTGAGAACGTTTCGAGTTCTTCGAAATCCCTCTTCAGCGCGAGGTTTCGTTTCCATTCTTATTTGGCAATCCTCCTCTATCCTTCTCTCTTAGGGACATTTCTACCAACGGTATCGAGTACCTACCCGAAAGAGTTTTTGAACCCTTATGGCGACTCCGGATTCTTCTCCTCAGCGACAACCGTATTTCGCATTTGACGAACGGAGCATTCATCGGACTCCACAATCTACGGACGCTGTAAGAGCCTTCTTCTCCTTTAGTAGACTAGAGTGAACAATATATATATATATATATATATATATATATATATCGTAAAGAACGACGCTTGTATAGAAGAACGTTCGCGCAAGATGAGGAGGGAGAACGAACAAATGAAAAAATGAGGCCATGGCTCATTTTTTCATTTGTTCGTTCTACCTCCTCATCTTGCGCGGAACGTTCTTCTATACAAGCGTCGTTCTTTACGATATATATATATATATATATAATAATATATATATATTGTTCACTCTAGTCTACTAAAGGAGAAGAGGCTCTTACAGCGTCGTTATTAGAGTGAACAAAAGAACTTTGCTCATTATTCCAAACTTTTTTATTTACCGCGAAACAAAATATCTGATGCCTCATCTTTACTCGTGTTTCTTTTATACAAAATGAATATTTTCTGCATTTATTTGCTTCTTTTATCTCGAAAATAACACCAAAAAAATAGCTTCATTAAATTTCTCTCTCTCTCTCTCTCTCTCTCTCTCTCTCTCTCTTAATCAATGGTGCATTTATAGTTTAAGTGGAAGTGTGAAGAGTAAAACATTTTTCTACATAGAACACCATTCCACCCATACGCCCATTTCAGGGTACGATCAGTTCGCAGCAGCATTGCCAAGGAACTTCCGGGTCAAAGTACTGACCTGGCTTTCGTACGTGGTTCATTACCACTGAAAGCAATAATGGTCTGTGTTAGTATAGTCCAAAGAGCATCCCTATCCGTATTCAATTTATTGCAATTTTCGTTGTATTGCAAATAACCCGTTATTATCGATCCTGGTGCATGATTCTTCAGGAGCAAGATGTACGCAAGTTTGTGTTTCCCCCCTAAGGCAGCACGAATTTAGCTGTATCAATCGCAATCACACTCGTACTGCTTCAGGTTTGTCCTACATAAATGGACGGAAATCAATTTAAGTATCCGTAATCGCAAACTGTCCGTATACAGGCCTGTAGAGTATTTAGTTAGAACAATATTGATATTTATATTTGTATTATTGCAGGGAATTGAAGGGGAACAACATCTCCTCGATCGGCCCTTTGGCTTACTATGGACTCTCCGCTCTCTCTACTCTGTAAGTAATCTTTATTACTTCAATTAAAAAAGAATTATATCGGATGCTTTTTCGCGTTTGATGTCAAACTTCTCTTCAGTTATTTGTTTCACAAGTTTATTTTAACTAACGCTCTTGTAACAGTGAAAACGCTTAAATATAAGTGATTTGGAATAAAAAAGTAAGGGATGTGTTTCTTGAATTTATGAGAGAGAGAGAGAGAGAGAGAGAGAGAGAGAGAGAGAGAGAGAGAGAGAGAGAGAGAGAGAGTTGTTATTTAAAAATCAATAAATAAAACTCAATCGGAAGATTATTTCATTCCACAACATGTGACAAAATTGATGCCAATTAACTTCATCTTTTTCATTTGTGATTTGGAAATGGAAAACCTTCTACACGTCATTTCTTTCAAAACGAGACCAAAGGATAAAACTGAGGCCTGGTGGGGTTGTAATTCCCTTAACTGTTAAGGCAATGAACTCCCTTTTTCCTTGACAGTTGCGTGCCGTGGCCTCGCGATAGACAAAGAAATGAGCCCCCTTTTTAAATATACCGAGGTTCATTTATTACTTCAAATTCAGATCAACAGCGCGGGGAATCCGATCCCTTTCAAAACGGTATCACCGGCTTAATTGAATCTTCCAATCCGGCAATCGGGAGAGCGTGAGCCGGAAAATGAGAAACAAAATTGTGAGAAAATGGCATCAATTTACGGAGAAAGAAATCAACGAAACTCGAAGGAAAATTAAGGAAAACTCAGTTTTAATTTCCAATAGAGATGATTCCATATCTTTTGACTTTAATGTATCATATCTAAATAATGGATGGATCATATCTAAAGAATATCTATAGCCCTAAAGATCCCATTTCTACTCTTCTCAAGGATATCACAGACATTCAGCTTCCATTTTATGAATACGTACATTGGCAAGAAGATCGAAATCGACTTAAAGTCTTTATTAATTAATTCTACTTTTTCCACAAATTAATTTTAGGTTTGTTGGTGTAAATACGTTCACCATTGGTTCCTTTTTCAGATAAAAGGAGTTTTTCCCTAAGTCCCTGATATCCCCACTCGTTTATGCTTTTAATTGTGGCTGTATTGCCACATATATTGGCTCCACTTCACACCAATTGAAGACGAGTGTCGATGAGTATCTGGGAGTTAGTAGCAGGACCTCATTCCCATTAAACAAACCAACTAAGTAAATCTATTCGAGATCATAGTTTAAATTGCAAAGCACCACGTGACTCTCAATAGTTTTTCAATCGTTTGTAATCGAACATGAAAAATTGATCTAAGTTAAGGAGTTCATTTGCATAAACTTACGTTTAAATGATCATGACTCATCTATTGAACTGAACATTGTAAGTAACTTACTTTATTTGGACCTTTTCCAGTTTGTGTACCGTTTTTCATATAATTTATTTTTGATTGGTCATTCAACCGCCGTCGATTATAACAACTTTTTAAGAGAGGTAAGTTCTTGATAACCTAACCTAACCTAACCTAACCTTCTGTTTTACTCTATGCTGTGCCTAACAGAAGCAAAGAAACACTAGAAAGTTGCATAAAAGCCAACATTGTAGAAAACGGTACATAAACTGGAAAACGTCCCTTTATTTTAATTGCTCTAAATCATGTATTAGTATAGATTTTGAATCATGTACTATCATATATCATAGGCGAACAAAGTGCTAGGTTTTATAGCTAGGAATTTTGAGTACAAATCGCGGAACAATATTATTGTTCCTCTTTATAAATCATTAGCTAGACCCCATTTGGAGTACGCGATCCAATTTTGGAATCTGCATATGCGCAAGGATATAGACAAAATCGAAAGAGTTCAAAGACGAGCAACTAAGATGATTCTGTCGCTTAGGTCAAAGTCGTAAGAGAATAGGCTTAAGGAGTTAAGATTGACTACACTCGAGACTAGGAGCTAGGAGGCTAAGGGGTGATCTAATCCAGGTTTTCAAAATTATGAATGGGTTCGATAACGTAAATAGAGATAGCTTTTTCGAAATAGGTCAATATAGTAGAACTAGAAATAACGGGTGTAAGTTGATTAGTAGAGGATTTGAGACAGCAGTTGCCAAAAACTTTTTTACGCACAGAATAGTAAATAGCTGGAATAGTTTGTCGGTAGAAGTAATTAGTAGCACGTCTATAAACATGTTTAAAAATCGATTAGATGCATATGTTGATAGATTGGTTCGGAACACACGTAAAATTGTATGTCCCATCCGCCACCATGGACGGCATGCGCAATACACAATTACAAACACGGTTAATTAGACCAGCCATGAGTAGATCCTAGGGTCTTTGTTGGTCTGAATCATTAAACATTATATATAAGCATATTATATATACATACTGTATATTTAAATTCCCCTTTTAACTTTTAACTCTTCTTTGTACATAATAAATAATAGAGCTATTGAAGAATAGGGACCCCAGCCTTCTTTAGTTAGGCTTATAAGGCTAACTAACGAAAATATCACGACCTGACCTAACCAATTGTTAGGTTAACTGTACGCCCTTGACGATTGGTTAGGTTAGGTCATGATATTTTCGTTAGTTAGCCTTATAATGCTAACTAAAGAAGGCTGGGTCCCTATTCTTCAATAGCTCCTAAATAATTAAAAATACCTTTAAAAAATGCGTGGTGTAGATTAGATTAAGTAGTTTGGTATTGATGCTATCTTTTATTTTCCGCTGTCTTCTAATAAGTAACTGAGTACACGAGATAAGTGTACGCATGTTGTGAATGAACTCTGAAACTATTCTTTTATTATACTTTTTCCTACTTTCTTATAAATCTTTTTACACCACTATTTTCTGTCACCAATGGATGACGAAGGAGAAAGAGAGCCTTTACTACTATTCCCGTGTGAAAGCTTTACACGTTTATAACTTATAAGTACAAGCATGGTATCAGTTTTCAATGTTCATTTTTTCATTGCTATTTCTAACTTTTCTACTTCCTTCTCTGGCTAGCCTAGAATGGATCTTAGGATCTTTTTTAGCCTGTTATGTTACTCTGTAACTACCGAATGTATTGTAATAGTCTTATTTTCTTTTATTTAGTTATGACCACTGAAGATGGGAGTTAAAACTCCCGAAACGTTTGGTGAATAAAGAATGTTACTCGTAGTTCGAGCGTTTGTCACTATATATATATATAGGGTGGTCCAAAAGTCCCTATCTATTTGATTTTGTTGAAATAATGATATTTCTATTTTATTTTCTACAGTCCATGGACGATGATGGATGTACAAGAACGTGTGACGGTAGTAACACTACGTTTCCAAGGGAAGAAGTGCAAAGAAATTTGAAAAAAATTCGAAAGAAGATTTCACAAACCAGGACAACAGACAAAGCTATTCGCGAGCTGGTCAATAAATTTAAAAGAACAGGATCTGTTCATAATGAGGCAAGATCTAGACGTCCAGGTACCTCTCAAGAAAATGTCGAATTGGTAAGAGATGCCTTTGAAACAAATCCTAGAATGTCAACTCGCACAGCATCACGTTGACTGAGCATACCAAACACGACTGTTCTAAGGATTTAAAAATCAACATTAAAAAAGGAAAGTTACCATTCTTAGAAAATCTAGAAGAGGAAGAGCAACTGTTGTCCCAAAGCGATATGATGAATAAGCTGTTTGATGCAGCATGCAAGTATGAGGCTTGTATATATATTAAGTTAAGGCATATATTTATCCGTCTCATAATTGTAAGGTTAATGAAAAACTCACTTAATTTAGAGCTAGCAATATTGGGCTCTTGTGGCATCATTGTTTGGGCACTCTTGTGGCATCATTGTTTTGGGCAATGGCAGCGTCCTTTCTACTCTTTTGTTGAATGCGGCATTATCCGGGCTATTCTTTATCAGGCGTGATTTAACAGTATTATTATATTAGGTCATCCCATAAGTAATGCGGCATTTTTTTTATTTTTTTTTTTTTCCATTTTTATCATTATTTTACGGATAGAAATCAAACAACTCTTTGAAGTTATTTATATTTAAATAAATATTTATTTAAATATAAATAACTTCAAAGAGTTGTTTGATTTCTATCCGTAAAATAATGATAAAAATGGGGAAAAAAAAATTAAAAAATGCCGCATTACTTATGAGATGACCTAGTACTTAAAGACTAAGTTGATACAATTTCTTTAAGTAAAGTTGGAAGATATTTAAAATTAACATGGTAAGGTAGGCTAAGGATATTTTTACGCTCAAATTCTTTTACAGTTACACTACTATAATACCTGATCTTAGCTTTCCTAAGGCAGTTACCTAGGAATGAAATAGGTTAACATAATTTAGTACCAATATTCATGATATTGCATAACTCGAAATCCAAAAATTCAGAACTGACAACTCTCAATGCTCTAAGAAACAAAGTAGAGAAAATAGATGATTTATCGAGGGATGATGGTCAAAATAAAAATGCACATACGAGTTATTATTAGTAGGCTTACGAAAAACTTCAAATTTGAACTGATTCAAGCATCTCCCAATTTTTAGATCCAGAAAAGATAAGCATCCATCATTTTCTTTTTCAACAGTGCAATTAATAGATGGGACTAAATTGTACCAAGAAATAAGTCAACATCCAAATTGTTAGGCCAGAGGCATAAAACATCATCTATATACCAGTACCAAGCAAGGTTAAAATTAACAATAGTATACAAAATTCTGCTTTCAAAAAATTCCATATATAAATTAGGTAATACAGGTGAGAGGGGATTTCCCATCGCCAATCCAAATGACATAGCATAAAACTTATTTTCAAACTGAAATTTACAATCTTTAACGCAAAGCTTAATTAACTCAATAAGAGTGTTGTGTTGAACAGGGAAAGAATATTCAGAGCTCTTATCTTTTAAAAAATCAAGTAGGTCATCAACAGGCACTTTTGTGAATAACGAGCATACATCAAAACTTACCAATTTGAAATTAGGGTCATTAAGAAACTTCAATTTGTCAATAAGATCCATGCACTAGCGTAGCTATGGGGGGGCGGAGGGGGCGGTCCGCCCCGGGCGGCACTTTTGGTTTTGGTCTACTGCAATGAAAAAAAAAAGTTTTTTTTTTAGGTCGGGACAGTAGAAGGATACAAGACGCCAGACACAATTTTATTTTTCCACGAAAACACTGCTTACTTCGTTAATTTCCGACAATGGTAAGGATTGTGTTCCCTTGAAGATGGCCTTATTGACCATCATATCTATTTAAGCGCTTAGTTGTGCTTAATTAATAATAGCATTGGTATAAATGCATTTATTTCATTAAAAAGGGAAATAACCCATAAAGTTCTGTAAATACGTTATAATCTATAAATATACGTTTAATATTTATAAATAATCAATATCAAAACTAATATGCTGGTATTAGTTGTAAAATGATAATGGTAATCCCAGGATTCGGCCGAGAAGGAATTCGAGAAGAAATACTTCAGAAAGTTGAGGTAAAATGCTTCCCGATGGGCGGATCGGGAAGCGGCCAATCGCGAAGCGAATTCTGAGACATTGATAAGGAAGAGTTCCTCGTTGAGAGAAAAAGACTTCAGCATTTTATTGCTGTTGCTGCTACGCAAGACGAAACAGAGACGTGGAAGAAAGGCCCCCTTGAACTTTTGCAGTTTATTCAAAAGTATAATCTTGGTAACTCGGTTCCAAATATTGTAATACTGCTCTGCTGCGAATTTTTCTCACAATTGCTGTTAGTGTTGCTAGCTGTGAGAGGAGTTTTTCTAAACTAAAACTGATAAAGAATTACCTAAGATCTACTATGAGCACCTTGCGGTTGAGAAATCTTGCCATACTGTCTATAGAACAACAATTGACAGACGAAATAGACTTCGACAATGTCATCGAAGATTTTGCTAACAGAAAAGCAAGAAAAATAACTGTGTAGAATGTTGTAGTTAATTTTTTCACTTCAGAGGTAAACATGTTGTCCTAATATTTTTCACAGGTTTTTTTCTATACGTCGTTTTCACTTTTTGTTTAAGTATGTTTGTTATGTGTATTGTGTTGTGTTTCAGGGGGGCGGCAAACTCAAGGACCGCCCCGGGCGGCACAAACTCTAGCTACGCCACTGGATCCATGCTATTTACAATGTGATTTGGAAATAGAGCAAACTAACCATTTGGATAGCTTATAGGTTACGGAGCCTACTGAGTTAACAATAGGCCTCAAGGGATTGTTAACTTTGTGTGTTTTTACTAAACCGTACAGATATGGTAGTGATGGATTGATACTAAGAAACTGTTTAGAATGCTGGTCTATGTCCGAAACACTTCTCTTACCATTGCACCATTGAGGAAACCAAATATTTCCTTTTTTAAGTGCAGCTTTTGAGCTTATCTTGTTTTATCATTTTCTTTTTCAAAATGTAGACGATGCCACGCCAGGACGAAACCTTCTCTGTGCTGCGCGCATAAGTATTTGAATATGTATCATTCCATTCAATCTCGTTCCTATTTCATTCGGAGACCAACAGTGAGAAATCCGAGAGAGAATCTCAAACGAAGGAATTCTTAAAACCATATATTCTTATCCACGGCTTTCCCACTTTCGTCCAATTTAGATTAGGTTAATGTTTGGTTAGGTTAGGTTAGGTTAAGGTCAGTTAGGTTAGTAAATATTAACCATTCTCATTTGGCGTCTTTGCCCCGAATGCGAACGGGAATTACATCCTTTCTCAAATCAAGAAACTTTACTCAATGGATTCCTCACTCTGTGCATTCTCACTTGTGCAGTCTGTGTGTGTGTGTGTGTGTGTGTGTGTGTACAATCCGCAAGGAAAATGAAAACTATTCCGAGCGCTTTCGTCTCTTAGATGAAGTAATTACAATGGGGAATAAAATCGCAATAAGAAATGGGTTTATTTGAAGCAAAAGCTTTCGGGTTGTGTGACTGACATGATGAAGACCTTTGTATTAGACGGAAAGCTTTTGCTTCTAATAAATCCATTTCTTATTGTGACTTTATTCCAATATAAATATATTGGAAATAGTGTAGCTTGGAAAATTAGCATGAGTCTTTTTTTGATGGATTAAAAATGTAAGTGAATAAAGTCAAATAAGAAACTATGCTTAACAAAGGAGCGTCACTACAAGTCGCTGCTCTCTCCTTGTTATAGATGTCACCACCAAAGTCATGTGATAGTACGCAGGACACCTACTGGGGGATGGCTCTGGGTGTTCATTAGGGTGGAGTGAAAAAACCCTTTTTCAGAATTCACTTTTGTAGAGGCACCCAAAAGTTAGTTTGTGGTACCAATAAGATATCTGTAAAATATTAGTTACCTACGACATCAACTTCACCAGCCTCAAGGATGTCAAAGATTTTGCCTTTCAGGTGCCCCAAAAAATTAAGGAAAAATTAAAAGATTTAAGCGTATCTTCCGTTGTATTTATTTGCCTATTATGTTCTTTAACTTTACCCTTATACACTTTTTTCCAATTTCTCACAGAAATTTGGACAATTTGGTATTTCATGAAAAATATTAACAAAAAATAGGAGATTTTATTGCTTTCGCTGAGTGGTTGATGTTAAACATCATTCAGCGATTCAGTTTTCTTAGAAGCTCATAAAATAGCCGCATGGCTTTAAATATATTGGTTTATTGGAGCAGCTCTCCGCTAATTTAAGCTAGATACGAGCCATGCATAACTCGGCTTAAATTAGAACTCACTACGTGGAGGTGGCTGCTCTTTGAGTTCGACCCTAACCCACCCACAACAATAATTTAGAAAGTTCTTATTCAGTTTTGTAGTCTCTCTTGGTTTCAAATGACTTTATTATTGCTTGAGATGCAGTTTTGGTTTTAACGTAGCCATCTCTCCTCTCCCTTCCATAAACTGCTCTTGCCGCTTCTGTTACAAGTTTAATACTCCTTTCTACTGCTTGTGTATGACAAGGGAATTGAAGAGTTTTAATTTTTCTTCGCTAGTGTTCTCAGCCATTGATGTCAACTCCTCTTTGGTTAAGTGTTTTGTCAATGGTGGCTCAAGCCTGATGGGACTATCTGTCCAAAATATACTGGAATATCAGTGCAGTCAAGTGCGTGGAAATTTAGCTTCGGTACACTGAACTCGCGAATACTTTTAATTTTTTCAGCTTGAGATCTTGCTACTTCGATCCTTTGTAGTGCCAATTTTCGAATGTTTGGCCGGTTATCAGTAATCATTGCAAAAGGTTCATATTCTCATTCTCATTTGTGAAGATTCGGGATTAATTAATGGCTTTGTCGTGAGTTTAAACGGCTTACTGCTTTCGTCCTTCGTCGGAACTTGACAAAACAGTTGCAACAGTATCAAATCCTTTCATTTCTTTCGAGATCCGTGCTGTATACTCCTCATACTTTTGTGTAGCCTTTTTCTTTTTTTTCCATCTATTTGGTGACCACTTTATCTACGGATCCATTCATCATTTTTCGAGACGTTCGTTGGTTATTAAGGAAATCCCTTTCCAGAACAGGAACTTTTCGGTCTTTCTCACAACATGTCAGGAAGTCTTCACATTTACAAGAAGTTATATCAAAGAGTTTCAGTGAGTCAAGTTTAAATTTGTAAAGCAATGCTTGATAGCATGCTTGGTCTTTTCGCCCTTTGAATTGTTTCAAGACATTTTGATATGTTTCGTACAAACTTGAATGCGCTGCGTTATGGTCTTATGATGGCTAGTTGGAATAGAAGCACGATCCCATACAGTCTTTACTTTTTGGGCAACGACTGCAGCAACATCATAAATTTTTGGATTAGCTTCTCCTGACTAAATTCTTTCCTGTTTAACACAAAGAAAACACTGAAGTATATCTTCGGACGAAGGCAAATAAATTAGTGAGAGATCCTTTGGTGGTCCAAAGTTTGGATTCAGCTGTTGAATATTCCTCGTCTTCCTTTTTGCTGATTCATTCGCGGCCATGGAAGCTATGCCTAATTTTGCTTTGTGCGTCGGAATAGAATTAGACTTTATTAGTGACTGTAAATGTTTTTAGCGAATCAGATTCAGTATAAAAATTTATGAAAGCAATCAAATAATCTGAAAAAGATATATAAATTATAATGTAATATAGTATAAATAACAAACCCTAAATAATATATTTATGAAATAATATAAAGCTGTGAAAATCTTAAAATGGTGCCAAAACATCTACTAAAGTTGAGAAACTCAACGAAAGATATAAAAATTCTTGTTTTTTTGTTAGTATTTTTCATGAAATACCAAATTTTTCGAATTTCTGTGAGGAATAGGAGAAATGTGTATAAAGGAAAAGTTAAAGAACATAAATAGACAAATCAAATGAAATAAAAATGATCTTCCTAAATCCTAGCATAAACACAACAGAAGATACGCTTAAATCTTCGAATTTTTCATTAATTTTTTGGGGCACCTGAAAGGCAAAATCTTTGACATCCTTGGGGCCGGTGAAGATGATGTCTCAGGTAGCTAATATTTTACAGATTTCTTATTGGTACCACACACTAACTTTTGGGTGCCCCTACAAAACTGAATTCTAAAAAAAGGTTTTTTTCACTCCACCCTAGTGTTCGTGCCTGTCAATGAACGGAGGAGGGAGTGGTTGGGGAACGCTAAATCGTTGGTGGAGACATGAAAGGTTTTCAGATTGTTTAGTCTGAAAGTGAAAATAACAATTCGTGTGATTTCAGTAACGGAGTCGAACACGGGAATCTACGAACGGGATGTTATATATGAGTCATGGATGGGAGTTACATGGAAGACGTATGAATATCTTGAAGGACTGTAAATGTCAGTTAATTTTATATATTGGTTATTCGCATTTTCCGGACTCTGTTCGTAAAAATTTTATAATATTCATAAATTATTTTAAAATATTCTCAAAATTTAAATTTATTGATAAAGAATGCATAAAACTGTCCGATAATAACTTCGTTGAAATTTAAATTCCTTCAAGAAAAGGATGAACAAATTTTGTATTTTGAATGCCTTTATGTCATCGCACAGAAGTGTTATAACATTTTTATGCGATTATGATATTTAATGAATAACCTGATCGCATATAAAGGGCGTAAATTAGGACGGGAGGAATGCTTTGTTTGCAATCTCCAGTTAGTGAGAATTTTTATATAACATATAATTCACATCTTATACAATTCAAATTCATATCTTATACAGGAGTGTAATAAGGGGAAAGTTTGTGCATATATATATATATATATATATATATATATAATATATATTCTGTGTGTGTGTGTGTGTGTATATATATATATTATGTAGAGAGAGAGAGAGAGGATAATAATAATAATTATTGAGGTTGTTTAACCTCCTTCGCAACAACATCTAAGGTCATATAACGGAGGGGACCTAGCGCTTTACGTGGGATCCGAACCACGGGTCGCTATATAATCTGGACACGGAGGACCGTCTCCCATCCAACTGCTAACTAGACCCAATATCGCTTAACTTTGCTGATCAACGAGAAGCGGTGTTACGACATTGGCTAAGACGTAGCTCTAGAGAGAGAGAGAGAGAGAGAGAGAGAGAGAGAGAGAGAGAGAGAGAGAGAGAGACTTAGACTTTTCGGTCCACTCGGGGAGGTTTCTGTTATTGGACTGTTAATTTCAACTATTGTAACCTGGCGGGTATAGAAAAGGTTGAAAAAATACCTGGAACCTGGAAAAGCAGCCAAAGAAATTTTACAGGAAAGAGGAGAATATATAAACTAGCTCTACATTTACACCATGCACACTAGATAATACTAACCAATCATATACTTGTGCCGATCGCACGTCACTCACTTCATTTGGTATCTTCACAGAAACCTCGAAGATTAAGAGAGAGGTAAAGGTTAAAGTCTCCATATCTACACCCACGTACACGCGGAGCCATCACGCCGGCAAAGTGATGAAATGCTTCAACAAGGTGGAAACAAGAATAAGAACATAAATCAGATTTTCCACACCATGCCCTCACCCGTCATGTGCATCCAGCCACTCAAGAGAAGGCAGAGAAAAAAAGAAATCGTGTCGGCAGAAACGCAACCCTACCTCACCTAATCCATGCCATGCATTTTTTTATTTTGTTCGTTAGGAAATTATGGTTCTACAAGATATTTTTCTACTATATTCTTAGACATATTAACAAGTTAGGCAAATGTGTGAGCGAGTTTTCTGTAATTGGATGTCTGTCCTGTGTATGTGTCTGCTAACTCTTTGAAGGCCGCCGAGTTTCAACTTTGGTCTCCCTCCGTGAACGTTGTTTACGCAGTTAGTGATATATTGAGTCGTTCATATTTCTCGGTACTGTGCCACCATGAGAGTAGAGAAAATCTCTTTCCGGCGAGGAATATCAGTGAGAGATCACTATATCTACCCCGGTGTATTTGTTCCTTATGAAGAATGAAAGTGTTTCGTGGGTGATCACCCGTTGTTGCTAAGTTCCAATTTAAAACCATTTTTTTTTGTCGGATTGGTATTAACTGAAAATAATTTCCTGTACTCTACCTTATCTATTTCATTGAGCATCTTGAAAATTTGAATAAGATGACCGCGCGACCTCCTGGTCTCTAAGGTAAATAGATTTAAGCGTTCTAAATCTTCTGTGGTAGTTTTGCGGTCTCAATGGAGGGATAAATTTTGTAGCCCATGCTTGTACCCTTTCCAACTTTTCTATATCTTTCCTAAGGAACGGAGACCAAAGCTGCACATAATACTTGAGCTGAGGTCTAACTACTGAATTTTAAAGAGACATTATAACCTTGTTTCTAAATTTTGAGGAGGATAGTAGATACCAATCGACCAGGGAAGTACACCGTGGGGAGGGGACATTGGACAGGAGACAGGGAGTGCTGGAATTTCCGTTCATCCTGTCACTGTCCTCTTTAGCTGATCATTTTCCGTCTCATTTACCCTGTGAGCAGTCCAGCATGCTCTCAAACACACACCTCTCCCTCTTTTCTTCACTACACATACATGCATTTTACATACTATACAATCTTTTCAAAATTTATTTAAAAAATTAATAAAATGGCATTGTGAGCCTGAGACCTTGATTTTGGCTTTCTCTTTATAATGGGGAGTTGGGGAGGTGTGACTCTCGCAAAAGGAAAATTGGAGCTGTGTTTTAATGTAATCTAGTATTTTAAGTTCCCTTTATTGACTTCTGTATCACTGGTGTATGGAGTGTTTGTTCACTGTGTTTTGTGTTAATTCTGGTTTGATACTAATTATTAACTGTTAATTATGCTGACTTATCAAATGTTTAGTAATTAATTTGAAAAAGAGATCTGTACTTAACAAGACTCCTACGGCGAAATCCTGGAAGATGTGTCTTGAAGACGTGTCTTGCTTGCCACTTGTTCCTGGACGAAGAATGGGTGTGGAGAACTTGGACTTCGTGGCACGTCGGTCAAATGATCGGCGTGAAGAACTGGAAGTTGTGACACACCGGTCAACTGATGTAGCCACAGTTAGTTGAATGTTGGCTCTAGTTCCAGGGTCTAGAAGACTGGAAGAATCCTGGTTGCAGAGGTCGCCAGTTGTTAACCACTCCATCTATGGCCTTGGACGGTTCGAGGTTGACGGGGGTTCTGGTTAAGTGGCAGCAACGGATTTCTCACTCTGGGTGTAGGAAATCGCAGTAGTTTCTCTTATACTACACTCCGATTTCTTCTTGTAGTGGATCGGAAGATTCTGTAAAACTTACGAAATTCTCTGATGGTTCCTCGCGTCTTCTTGTAGCGTATCGGGAAATTATTTTTTCTATTTTAAGACTAAGTTATCTGAAGAGAGCAGGGCTCGAAGGAGAAGACAAAGATATTCTCTTGCTGTAGTTTACTGCTTTTAGAATGTTGCAGGTAATGCTCAGCCTCTAGGTCAGATTAGAATAAGCGGAACAATCAGAATAATCAGAATCACAATTTGAAAAATTATACGAGTTTATATACACAAATTTTGGTGATATCATTATTATTTAATGTTGACCTGCTTTGTTTTTTATTCTCAATAGGCTTAATTTTTTTGCCAAATATTTGAAAATAAGGTAAATTTTTTAGCTGTAACAATGCCTAGACAGATAAGCGAGATATTTAAAGATGAAGCCATATTTTTATTTTAAACAACATATTGACAGATCTGATGTTGTCATGATCTGCCGAGTTAACTAAAAATGGAAATTGAAATATGCATTTTATTATGAATTAAAATTAAATATGCATATGAACCAAAATTAAATACTTAAAATTTAAAATGAAGTGTTAAGCAAGACATGACTTCATCTTTTACAGCTAAGAGAGAATGTATAAAGAAAATGAACATTTCAGAATTTAACACAATTACATGATTAAGCTAAATCTAAAAAAATGATTAAGTAATTAAAAAAAAGAAATAATTCATCAGTTATTCAGCAAAAATTAAATAGAAAGAAAATAATTTTTTTTTTCGGTACAATTAGAGTGTCACGCGAGTTTGGACTTTATATGCAAAAATTAATATAAGAATTATTCATTACTCATTTTTACAGAAATGAATATAAGAATCATTCATGATTCACTTTTTTATATATATATATATATATATATAATATATATATATATATATATATATATATATATATATATATAACCTCACATTTGAACGTAAATTTGTTCAAAATGAATTATTACAGAACAAACTCGACTTTGAAACGATTTCATGAGAATTCTTACATCACTTGATTTCATGAGTGCTCTTACATCAAATAATTATCAAATTTGTACGTGTAGAATTTACTGCAAATATTCGTATTGTATCGTTTCGGTTTCAGTTTACAGCCGTTACTTCGAGCTGGATTTGTATTAAGTGTAAAGGGTTTAGAATAGTCGATGCTGCCGATCCTATTCAGAAGATTAAAAACTTGAATGAGATCTCACCTGAAGCGATGCTTTTCTAAGGAATACAAATTAAGGCTGGTGATGGATTAGTGATGGATACCCGGGTTTAACCTCGTCGTTCTGACTTGAACATTTTCAAGCCTTTGTATGCATTTTCTCAAAGATGGGTACCAGAACTGCACAACTTATTCTTCGTGGGTCCTAATCAATGTTTTGTAGAGGTGAAGGATAACATCCTTACTCCGGTGCATGAAATGTTTCTAAACGTAACCTATTGCCTTTTCTTTTCAACATCGCTGCAGTGTTTGATAAACTTGAGATAGATCGAGAGAGGAAGGTATAATTGCTTTTTCATCATCGTACATTTTAGTCGACTACAATAAAACAGTTAATTAAATAAGTACATATTTAAATGCAGAGAAATGCGCATATATTATGAATGCATGAAAAGTTCATATACAATTTAGCTAAATATTGGCGAAAATATACATCCTGCAAATCTCAAATAATAAAAACGATCACCTCAGCCAAGATGGCGTTAAAGTGCGTTGTTGTTTTTAGAAAATTATGAAAGTCACGCTGAATTACGTCTGCATAATTGTCAATAAATTATCATGATGTCGTCGACCAAACTACTTCGAATAACCACTGACGAAAGTTTGTTTCGGGATACAGTAAAAATGTATGAAGTTTCCCGCGTCATTACAAAGTTAGGAAAATCTCTGTCGAAATATGTTCTAAAAACACCATACTGCATAATAGTATAGTATACTTACACCTACTTTACAATATTAGTGAAGATGTTAGGAAAATATAGAAATAAAATACCCGGTATACAAACATAAACAAAATATTTCGACTTTAAAATTACTCAAACAAGAAGATATTTAAAAACTAAACTTTGCTTTTGCTCTGTACCAAACAAAAAATAATAGAAGTAGTTTTTAAAAACGGAACATTCTTGTTTCCAACTAAAGAAAAAACTGTGATTGGAATCAATAAAGGCACTGATTTACAAATAATTAGAGATAAATAGAGAGACAGAAGGAAAATTTGCAAAGAATATTGAGCTCCGCATAATTAAAGTGTTCAGGCTTTACACGATGTATGTATAATGTGTGTGTGTGTGTGTGTTCAGACAAAAGCCGTTCAATTAAAAAAATTAAATAAATAAATATATTCAAAGGGATAATTATATATATAAGTTATATATATATATATATATATATATATATATATATATATATATATATATATATATATATATGAAAATTATTTCACGAAGGTAACACGTGAAAAATATTTATGATGAATAAAACCACGAAGGAAAGGAAACACAAAATGGTGCTCAAGCGCTTTCGTCTAATGACATCCTCAGGAACACTGAAGTACATAAAAAGGTTAAGCCTATATATAGGTTACAGAAAGAAAAAAAGAAAAAATAAATAACATACATACACACACACACACATATATATATATATATAATATATACATACATATCTATATATACAAATACATACATACATACATACATACATATATATACAATAAACAGAGAAGTAAAAATAATAAAAAATTAAAAATTAAAACCTTAAAGGATTACCAGTGAGGCGTACAGATTTGTAAGAAAAAATATCGATTTTTAGCACAAGATCAAATGGATTATAAAAATACAAAATTATACTGGAACTCTGCCGGGTTTTAACACAATGCTGCCTATGGTCAGGTTTCGATATATATAAAAAAAAAAAAAATGCAAATTAAAAGTTAATCGATTTTTAGCACAAGATCACATGGATTATAAAAATACAAATTTATACTGGAACTCTGTCCGGGTTTTAACACTATTGATTGGAATAATGCTTCAGTTTTATTCCATTCAAGCAACATTGTTAATAGAAATATTCTTGAGTCTGCCATTATCCAACTTTCAAATAACTTCAACATAAGCAAAGGTCTTTTTCAACTCGATCCTGTTATGTTGAATTCCTTTAAAACAGATTTAAATAAGAAGGGTAAAACATTAAATCTTTGGTAAACTTGTCTTCTACTTTATTAACTTTTAATTTGCATTTTATTTTTTTTATATATATCAAAACCTGACCATAGGCAGCAGTGTGTTAAAACCCGGACAGAGTTCCAGTATAAATTTGTATTTTTATAATCCATGTGATCTTGTGCTAAAAATCGATTAACTTTTAATTTGCATTTTTTTTTTTTTTTTTTTATATATATCGAAACCTGACCATAGGCAGCATTGTGTTAAAACCCGGCAGAGTTCCAGTATAATTTTGTATTTTTATAATCCATTTGATCTTGTGCTAAAAATCGATATTTTTTCTTACAAATCTGTACGCCTCACTGGTAATCCTTTAAGGTTTTAATTTTTAATTTTTTATTATTTTTACTTCTCTGTTTATTGTATATATATGTATGTATGTATGTATGTATGTATTTGTATATATAGATATGTATGTGTATATATATATATATATATATATATGTGTGTGTGTGTGTATGTATGTTATTTATTTTTTCTTTTTTTCTTTCTGTAACCTATATATAGGCTTAACCTTTTTATGTACTTCAGTGTTCCTGAGGATGTCATTAGACGAAAGCGCTTGAGCACCATTTTGTGTTTCCTTTCCTTCGTGGTTTTATTCATCATATATATATATATATACACACACGAGGAACACTCAATATATTTTGCCCCACCTTTTTTTCTTTCCAAGTTTCCTTGGAAGTTCCAGGAATTTTGTACACAAGAAGTTACATACCTTTTTTACAAGTTTTTATTTTTCTACATAGTCTCCATCCTTTCCTACGGCTTTCCTCCACCTCGAAACAAGGGACTTTATTCCTTGCTGGCAAAAGTCCGCTGGGTTCCGCTGGAGCTACCTCTTAACCTCAACAACAACCTCATCGTCACTCTGAAACGTTCTTCCACGAATAGCATCCTTCATTGGCCCAAACAAGTGGAAGTCTCAAGGTGCCAAATCCGGGCTGTATGGAGGGTGGGGTAACACAGTCAAGCGCATTTTTGTGATGGTCTCTTGTTTGTAAACTGTTGTGTGGTCTTGCGTTATCGTGCAAAGAAGGACTTCTTTTAGTTTTCTCTCCGGTCGAACTCGCTTTGTACGTCTCTGGAGTCTCTGTAGGGTAGCAATATATATGCATCTCAGTTGATTGTTTGTCCTTTCTTCATAATGTCCACCAGAATCACCCCTTTCATGTCCCAGAAGATGGTGGCCATAACCTTTCGTGCAGAGGGAGCCATTTTGAACTTTTTTTTGCGTGGGGAGTCTGGGTGATGCCACTCCATGGATTGGCGTTTTGTTTCAGGTTCATAGTGGTGTACCCAAGTCTCATCTCCAGTCACAATTCGTGAAAGGAAGTCATCCCCTTCTGTCTCGTATCGAACCAACGACTCAGAAGCAATTTCTTTTCTTTGGGCTTTGTAATCTTCAGTCAGTTCGCGAGGAACAAACCATGAACACACTTTTGGGTATACCAGTTGCTGAATTATCGTATTCACAATTCCTTCACTAATTCCTATCTCCAGTGATAGCTCGATGTATGTGACGCGCCGATTTGATCGAATGATGCTGTTAGCACGTTGCACAGTGTGAGATGTCACAGCCGATGCCGGGCGATCGCTGCGTGGCTCATTATCGAGGCTGGCTCCCCCTCTTTCCGATGATCTCACACGTTTAGACCAGCGCCCAACTGTGCTTCGATCAACAACAGCATCTCTGTAGACGTTTTGTAGACGTTTGTGAATATTTCCAACTGTTTCCTTCTCTGCGGTTAAGAACTCGATAACAGCTCTCTGTTTACGACGCACATCATTATCTATGTCAGTACGATTGGCTGTATTCCAAAAACCATTCAGCCACTTTGCCATTCATTCACCGCCCCGAGAGATCAAAGGCTTATGTCATTATGCTCCATTCAGCATCCAAGATGCTCCAGCGAGAAGTAGTGCCTCTCTCCAGTTATGCCTTTAATAAGTACTTGTTTTATTGTCCTTTTTTTAAACACATACATACATTTGAAGCAAATACATACATACATTTTAGGTTAGGTTATCCCACTCTCCCCTTGAACGGTCTACCACCGACCCCCATTCAAGCGTAAACCTCCCTCCCCCTTTTCTGTAGGGTCTGATATTATTGCAGGGCTCTGGCTCTGCAACATTGCAACAACAATCAATATTGACCATTTTACATTCAATTAATTTGCACTCTTCATTTTTGCAAACGTACTACTAGATGATATGAATTTCGTTGTCAGAGTTTAATCACCCGATTGTATATGAATAGTTTTAGTTCCGTTTCGACCTCACTTTTTCACCTTTGAAAATCTTCTTTCAACAGGACAGTTTATATCATGAGAAAACTGTTAATATTGTTTAAAAGCAGCGGAAATGTGGTTTCTAATTTGCTCATTGCATTAAAAATATTAAATCTAAGGTACTTATTCAGCCGTTGGATGGTTGGTTGGCCGTTGTCTGCGTTCAAATAATGTAGCAAACTATGGTTCGAGTTGCATTTTAAACTGCAACTCCCTTCTGAACTGTGAACCTGGCTTTTAGTATGGACTGTAAATTATGCAATTAACAACATCAGCAACTAAAAATCCTTCTTTAAAATCAAATCTAAATTAAAAGTTGGAAACGTGTAAGCAAAGATTTATTGATTCAGGAGGTTAAAGCATGTTTGTTTCCTTGTTTGCTGATAAAATCAAAAAAAGATTCTAAATATGAATTTTAACTTACGTTCCCTTTCTTTCCCAGCCAAGCAGGGGTGTGTGTGGAATGAGGAGAAATTATTATTATTATTATTATTATTATTATGATTATTTATTTATTTATTTATTTATATACTGTACTTTATTTCATATATTTTTTTTTGTGTTTCGCGAGGGTTCAATGTATTTCATACCACTAAGTCTGGTCTTTTAGGACTATTTTGAATAACACATGTGAAATTTATGTTTAAACATATATAGATACACAGTTTATCGATACACTGTATATCTATATACACGGTGTCCATAAGTCCGGTCTCATAGGAAAATTTATTTTAAGTTATATTTACAAAAGTAAATATAATTTACTTTTTCTCACGAGCGTAACTCGCTTCCATATTAGCCATTGCGTGTTATTCTACCTGCAACCCCACAAAAAAGGTCCCAAAACAAACATTAATTTCAACATGTTTTTTTCCTATGAGACCGGACTTATGGGACACCCTGTATATACATAAAATAATGGAAATGGAATTCGTTTGTTAAAAATTTCTGAATAACAATATAAACACTCTCATCCTGTAAAATTCATACATACCTTCACGAGTGACCCGTTACCCAAATATAAAGTTCCTAAAAAGCATAAAAAATTACTAGTTGGTAATATTTTTTATATTTTATTCTTTTCTGGGGATACTAATAAAATTAATAATCACTCATTTTTTATGCATTTCAGAAATTTGTAAGTTTCTAGTCGAACTTATTTCAGAAATTGTGCAAACATTATATACAGTGGCTCTGAAGGTAGCCATTATGTAAGAGCCGAAACCCTTAATTATGAACATGAATTTACTCTCTAAATTATGAAATAGTATTTTCTTAAACCATTAACACTAAAATTTATTGAAATTTATGAAATCAGAAAAGCAGGGATAGCTCAAAGTGTACCCCTTTTCAAATTTGTACAATATTTGTAATTTGGAACCAATCAATTTCATCTTTAGGTTATATTGTGAACACCTGGTTTTTTTTTTTTATATTTGAAATTTTCAAAATAAATGAAGGAACAGATTCAGTATGGAGCAAAGAACAAAAGTGGTACATTTTAAATAGAAGTAGACGTTTCGTTAGACGTTTCATTGTCCCAATTCTGTGAATTTTGAAATTTCTAATGCGTTTCACATTTCACATCAATTAAAAATTTCGGATCACCTGAAGATCAGGGCCCCCAGCCTCAATTACCAAATGATATCTTCGTTAAAACTAACGAAAATATCACGACTTAACCTAACCAATCGTCAAGGGCGTACAGTTGACCTAACCGGGCATTCAATTTAATTTATTATTATATTTGGTACTGTAAAGCAAAAAAAAAAATACATGGGGGCCCTGATCTTCAGATGGTCCCAAATTTCGTTAGACATTTCAGTAAGTCAATTAAAATACCTAAATTGTCTGTTTTTTAAACAACTAAAAAGACTAAATTGAAATGTCGGATCACCCGAAGATCAGGGCCCCCAGCCTTCGTCAGTTAGCCTTATAAGGCTAACTAACGAAAATATCACGACTTAACCTAACCGATCGTTAGGTCAACTGTACGCTAGGGTATATCATGGAATTTCAAGATTGGCAGTATGTATTCCTACGTAAAATTGAATTTTAAGAGGGGTTCGTCTTCTGCAACTTTTGCGAAAAATCGCATTTAAGTGTTCAAAATCGCACTTTTTTGTCGAAAAATGGGATTTTTGGCCAATTTCAAAGACTTGGTAGCCTCAAATGACCCCCATATGTTCCATATTGTTCACATACACCCTTAAGCATTTCTAGGGGCAGGCTTGGACCCATTTAAGATCAGCCAAAGTGGTTCATAACCCCTAAAATAACCAAAATCACCCAAAATGGCCCAAAACTAAGGAATTGTATGATTTTTAGTCTCCTATACACCACATTCGCGGCTGTTCTCTTCATCAGGCAGAATCTTTTTGTTCTTCTTTCTTGGTCTTGCATTTTCTTTTTTTTAGAAACGCCTCCACCAATTTTTATTTATTTTCTTTTCGGCATCACTGAGTGTGATGGCAGCTGCCCCCACTTTTCCGCAAGCTACTGTGACGTTCAACCTTTTTTATGGAATTGCAATTCTTATTTAACAATTGTATAAGTCCCTCCTCCACCCCCAGCTAATATGTTGGTCAACTGAATGTTTTGAGATTTTTTTCTTCTGAAAGCATCTTCATTTGTCTAGCAGGTTTTGTAGAGATCTAAAACATGTTCATAATGTCTTGCTTTGACTCGAAAACTGGCAACAATTCTCTGTGATCGATCCTAGCACGAACAAAACCATCTCTTCTCTCTTGCCCATACACTGCATAAGCTGCAGCTGAAACTTCCTGGACTGCTCTTTCACAGCTTTGAGTGTGAACTGAGAAGGTCTCAACTTCAAGTGGAGACCTGAGAAGCTCCTCAACTTCTCCTCTTGACATCTTACAAGTGAAGAGTGGCTCATACAGTTTCTCCTTATCCCAATTAATCAGAGTAATTGGAGAAGTGGCATCAAAATTCAGTTTAGGGTTTCTTTGAGTTCTCAGACTCATGTCTCCATACTCAGACTTACCTCTGATCTTCTTGATCATCTCAACCCCCCATGCCCTCTCCTCCTCATCCTCACTGCAAAGGAGAGAGGCAATAAGGTTCTCACTGTAAGCATGATATGCTCCACGAACTATCACATGAGTGATTATGTTCCTGACTTCAGAGGTCTGGCTTCTCAGCAGTCCCAGAGCGGTCATAATATGGTGAGGTCCATACCTCATGTGGTGCTTCACCTTGATCTCAAAATACACCTTGAAGTAGAAGTCCAGGCAGAACTTCAGCAGCACCTCCAGCTTCTTCAACACCTCCCCCTTCAGAGCATGCTGCCTCATCCACAGCATCAACAGAGCCTCACCTGTAGTCAGCCAGCGTGACTGATTCAGTGGGCCACACTTCAGACCAGCAACTTCCTTGCTCAAATCTCCTGTCTTGAGAGCTTTGATCAGTAGGTAGCAGTTCTTCTGGTCAGTGCTAAGGTTCTGTACAATGTCTTCTGACAGTTCAATTATATCTTCTTCTCCTAGCAGAGGCTTGAAGCTAAAGTTAAGGTATGTCATTGATCTTCTCCAAAACTTTTCCTATTGGGCCACTGAACCCAGACTTGTGCGTGTAGGGACCATCAAGCTTGATGATCATGTGCCTGAGGCTGAGTTCATTAATATGCAACTGGCATATCAGCCAGTGACACTTGTGACCTAGCAGTCTCTCCAAGCGAGTGATGGCTCCTCCATCAGGTCGTGTTTATGTTGGTGGAGTCACCACCAAGGACCACAATAGTATCTTTAGCACCATGAGCACTAATCCACTCAAACAGAGCCTGGGCTATCTTCAGTGCAGGTTTCTCATTTCCTTCAGGTTCTTCTGGTGTACAATGAAAGAGATACTCCCCCTCAGTGCTCTTCAGTTGTAATATCAGGATGGAAGCGGCCAGTTTCTTCATTGTACCTCATGATCTTTGTCTTCTTATCTTGTTTTCCATCAAAGAAAATTCCCTTGATCTCCTCTCCCTCTGTCCTTTTCTCCAGGGCCTCCACCGAGGCACCTATTACAGACTCCTTAACCCTCCACATCTTCATCCTGTCAACAGCTAGATATGCCTTATCAGCAGATAGATGGCCAGCTTTGATGAGATCTTGCAATAAACCAGTTGCAATGGCTGCTGCAGGGGTGTTTGCCACCTTGAACCTGACTGCAGCCGCAGCAGTGCTTAAGATATCCATGTAGTTCCTCCTGGCAGAGGTGGAGACTTTGCCAGTGTTGACACTGGAGCTTGTGCCTGGTGCAGTACTGGAAAAATCTCTGTCAGCAGTAGGAGCTGCTCTGCCTGGAGACTCTTGCAAGGAAGTCACCTCATCTTCATCATCATCACCATTATCAGCTCTAAACAGTAGCTCCTTTTCTTCTTCCTCTTTTCTGTTTCTCTTCTCAGCTGTCTTCTGTTGTTCCTCCTTCCTCTTAGCAGCCTTCACCTGCTTCACTGTTTCCTTCACAGCAACAGATGCCATCCGGAAGCCAGAAACTTCTGAGGTTTTGATCCTCTGGTAATGGAGCCACCCTAGCTCTAGCTTTGGAATCTTCTGAGGCAGAGGACAGTCACAGTTGACATGAACTCTAGCAGCACAGCCAGAGCAGCCAGATGCTTCAGTTCCACAGAGAGTGATATCATGTCTGCAGGTTGTTATGTCAAACAATGTATCAAGTTCAGATATTCTCTTCTCTCTCTTTGCAGCCTTCACTCTGCCATTCACTAGGTCAATCATTTCATTCCACCTGACAAGAATCTTCCTGGCAATGGATCTCTCTTGAATGATCACAAGAGGAGTGAACTTGGCATTGCTTTTGCGCCACTGTGCCAGTATCAGTGATGCCAAGTCCTTAGCCAACTCTTGCAGAGGGTACTGAGCTCTCTTCATATCATCCAGAAGCAGCTTTTCTTCCTGGAGGAGGATTCCTCTCTGAAACACAGCTCTCCAGGTTGGAACTTCTGTGGGAAATAACTGCTTGCCTGGACCCACCAGATCACTCAGCTTTGAACCAGAACTTCTTCTGGTCTTTCGTCCTTGCTTAGCCATGGTGGCTACACAATCTTCACCAAGCTTTGTATCTGAAACATAGAAAATTATCACAGTGAAACCCTAGTAGCCTATAACAGCTGTTACAATGGTTTTGTTTGGTAAGAAACCGGTCTGTTACATTTGTACTACAGTGTATGTCCTGCACAGCTGTTCTGTACATAACCAGAAAACGAAAAAGTGGAAATTTGAACACTTAAACGTGATTTTTAGCAAAGGTTCAAGGAAACAAACCCCTCCTAAAATTTAATTTTACATAGGAATACATACTGCCAATCTTGAAATTCGCGCTTCAATGAGCATGATACACCCTACTGTACGCCCTTGACGATTGGTTAGGTTAAGTCGTGATATTTTTGTTAGTTAGCCTTAAAAGGCTAACTAACGAAGGCTGAGGGCCCTGATCTTCAGGTGATCCGAAATGTTTAATGAATTGTCTAACAACAAAATGTTTAATGTGCGAAAGTTTAAAGAATTTAAGTTTAATTATACGTTTAAGTTACATTACACTTAAAAACTTTTGACTTTCAAATTTTATCCATTCCTTCTTGTAATTGACTGTCTATCCCTATCAAATAACTTCCTGTAATTATAGTATCATTGTCATTTGTTAGATTTAAATACTCGAATTAATTCTCCGATAAGTCGACGCTTTTCCAGGAATAAATATATAGTTCAGCTAAATTTTCCTCAACTATTTTATTTCTCAATTCTGGATTCATTTTGGTTGCTCTAGCTCGAACCCTTTCTAACGTATCAGCGTTTTTTACTAAAAAATAGGTTGTCTAACTTAGAAATTGAACCTAAGGTAGGCCTACTGTACAAGGTGTTCGAAAAGTCCCGTCATCCCCTACAAAATGTACATATTATAATACCAATTTTATTTTTGTGTGATTAATTGAATTTATATGTGAGTCATTGACATTTTTTTCTTTTCCAGGCATTAGAGTTGTGTGAATAATGGCAGACCAGTCCACTTACACTCTGGAGGAAAGGATATTGATGAGCACATGGGCTCATGAAAGATCACATACTGGCTAAACAATACATGAGATCCAGAATGATTTCAACACAAGATTCAATAAGCCTGCACCACCAAACAAGACGGTATTACGCTGGGAAAAAAAGCTGTTTGAAACTAGCTCCATCAAGGACAGACCACGGTCGGGAAGACCAACAACGCGAGCAGAACAATGTGAAGGTGTGATTGCATCGGTGGCTCGTTCACCGAAAAATCGCTTCGGAAACGATCACAAGCACTTGCAGTCTCCATGTCCACAATGAGAGATCACGTGACAAAAGTTCTCGGCATGAAACCATACCGCCAGTCATGATGATGCACACACAGATATTCTTGATTAGTAACTGTAATTAGTAACTGTATTTACTGTAATTAAAGTAATTGTTGCTAGTGACTTCTTTCTTAAACTACACCTACCACATATAAATACACTTAATCGCACAAAAATAAAATTGGTATTACACTATGTACATTTTGTAGGGGGTGACGGGACTTTTTGAACACCCTCTATATCAAAAGGCCTAGGTCTAAAGATGGGACAAGACATCAGAGTCACAGGCTGGTTCTTCATCTTGAAAGACCTCACCAAATACAGTATGTATATAGAAACAACCCATGAACTACAGGGTGTCCATAAATTCACGCATCATAGGAAAATTCATTTAATTTGTTTAGTTATTTATTTTGTTTTATTTATGTGTTCGAAATGATTCCCACCAACTTCAAAACTTATTTGTAAACGAAAAAGCAGGTTTCTTTGAATGTTCTTCAACATATTTGGTCTGATGGAGACATAAATAAATAGACATTGCTTATGTTCCTATGATGCGTGACTTTATGGACACCCTGTACAGCTTATTTAAAACCAACCGTAAAACGATTCATCCTGTCCATTCCACAAGAAATGTTTTAACGCGTGATTGGGAACTTTTCAGTCCAAATCAAAGAATGTCCAACTCGTCGTGGCGAACATAATGGAAATGTGATTACTGTGACTTTGGTGTTCGTTACAACAAAATGATGCCTGAATGTGATCTGTTTGAATTTGGTGTACTTTATGGCCTAATAAAAACCCTGAATACTAAATATCTAAATTTGTATGATATATATACACACACACACATATATATATTAATGGGATCATATATATTTTATGCAATACTTATTAAATTTTGAAATGGGGGTACATTATCCGTTTGTAAAGATTAAGGATGGCATCATATTCTAAGATGTATTTTACTCCATGGACACGAGTTTTTCTTATGCGAAATTTAATTCCTTTGTAAAAGATCTTTTATTCCATTCCTTAGGAAACTACTTTAATGACAGGAGTTTTTTCAACAATTCTGAAATTTATTCTTCGCGGAAAAGACGGTTCTTATCCTTTTTAATTAAAAAAAGCCTTTCTAACCCTTTTCACACGGAAGGCTTATACCAATGCCTTTATCACTATTTTTTTTATGCAGGAAGGAACGGCCAAGGGCAAGTGCCCGCAAAAGCGCCGGTCCCCATAGAATAAGAAGGGAACCAAAATCAAGGTCCACAGTTTTCGAGATGCCTAGACACTAGGTCATAGACAAAGTCTGTCAAAATCGTCGTTTTAACGCGTTAGACTTCGATTACCAACACTTTTGTACCCACTTTTGCTGGGTTTTCTGTACTCAAGTTGCTGGAATGGTGGAGTGATTCCTATTCATTCCCTTTTATAATTCATCATTTTTTCTTTCTATTATCACTTGTTTTCTCTGTGTCTTTATACGGACGCAGCTGACGGTTGAGCCGTTTTACTTTCGAATAATGCAAAAGACCGGGGGATTAATTACACAATTAATTACACTTTATTGACTTTTATTTATCCCGAAAACAGTTTTAGATAAACGGGGTAATGCGAGGGGGGAAATTATCGTTAATATTTAGCCAGAGAGAGAGACGAAAGAATATTCTAAATTTACAAAAACATCTTAACACAAAAAAACACCTTATTAGGCCACCTGCCCTCCGATAACTGTCGTTTTTGGGCATTCTGCTTTTCTCTGCCTCAAGACCATTTCGGGGTGTTGCCAACTAGTATTTTTATATTTTTAATTTCACAAACCATTATTAATTTCTTATTTAACAAAACTTAATTGAACATTATTAAATTCTTATAAACAAACATTTAATTCTTAATTAGACATTACTACAATGGGAATAAGGCCTGTCTGTTTATCTGGTTTAATGGAATGTAATGTATATTACGTTTTATTAAGGGCTGCCTCTTGTTCAGTATCATAACACCGCCGATCAGCGAAGTTAAGCGACTTTGGGTCTGAGCAGTGTTTGGATGGGGGACCGTCCTCGGCGTACAGATTACGTAACGATCAGTAGTTCAAATCCCGCATAAAGCTGCAGGTCACCTCCATCATATGACCTTAGATGTTGCGAAGGAGGTTAAACAATTTTTTTTATCAAACAATAGTTTACACTAGCACTAGCCTGCTAATACCATTACGAGTTAGTGTGCACTTTTATTCAGATTTTAAAAATTTGTCCACTGAATTTTGATGGAAATGGATTTTTCTTTTTTTGCCGTTTTGCAGCGATGTGAGGAAATGGCACATAATACTAATTAAACTAACTTGCACCTCCAGTATTGCTCTCACTAGTAAAGTAACAGAAGTTCTAGAATAAATTGGTCCCTGTGAATAAGGAATAAAGGAAGGAATAAGCAATCCTTTGAATAATTAATATTTTTTTATTTCCACTCATGAACAGGAGTATCTTTCGTCCAATTCAGATTTTTTGTAGCGATTCAAGAAAATCTTTTTTTCCTTTCAGGGACTTGAGTCACCAAAGCCTGAAACATCTTTCCCCCAATGCTTTCGTGGGACTGAGGAATCTCACTACGCTGTAAGAGATTATTTGAAATTGTACAGTAAAACAAATAATAATAAAATCTGAGGGATCTTTTGGGTTTGACGGCCTGTAATATTTTTTAATATTACCGGTACTTGTTTTTTATTGTCCAGTTTTAATCGACGATTTCAAAAATAACATTCATGTTTTAGAGAAACAAATAGTGAGGCAGTTATAAATTTAGTTTAGAGAATATCATATACGCTTTAAGATTCGAAAATCCCTGAAAGTTTTAGGTTCCTGTACGCTCATGAAGATTGGTTAGGTTAAGTCATGATATTTTCGTTTGTTTTGACAGTAAACTAACGAAAATATCATGACTTAACCAATCGTCAAGGGCGTACAATTGACCTAACCGGGCATTCTGTTAACCTAACTGCGCATTCAGTTAAACTAACCAGTTGGTAGAGTCTAGAATTTGACTGTCCCGTAGCCATGACTCGTTTTTTTCCGCCGGCCGTCAAACCAAAACGATCCAATACAGTTTAAAAATATATATTTTAAATTTGTTAAATTAAATATAACTGCCTCACTATTTGTTTCTCTAAAACATGAATGTTATATTTGAAATCCTCGATTAAAACTGGACAATAAAAAACAAGTAATGTTAAAAAATATTACAGGCCATCAAACCGAAAAGATCCAATCTGAGGAAATGTACTTTTGTTTTAGACATAAATGAATGTTTTCGGGGATTCATTTTGCAGCGTAAGTTCTGCACGAACGTAATTTAAATCTTCTAAATCTAGTTGACTGGTTGGTTGGTTAAAATACAAATTGGGTTAGAATAATTTATAAATTGTACTTTTATTGATATATCATTATCACATGGTTTGTACAAAAGGGGACATTTCCAGAGACTAAAATCATTCTCACACTTTACTGTCAAAAAGGTAAATAAAAAGACAAATTGGTGATGCATGAATGAGGAAATAACTCGAGTTTAATTTTTAGTATATTTTATGTCTATTTCATTATTTTATACAAATTAATGAAACGTTTTAATCAAAAGAAAAATTATTAGTATTCTCTTGATTCCAATTCCAACACATAATCGATTCCGATTCCGATTTCAGTTTCAGCAAAAAAAAAAAAAGTCTAGTCAAATTCCAATACTACTCAAAAGAAAATTCAGTTCCGACTTGGCTTCAAACCATGAATTTCGGAATCAATTTCGACTCCGGAATTGGAATCGCACCGTTAAATCGAAATTTTACTTCATAAATTTTTCTTTTTTTTAATTTGAAGAACTTTGGCTTATAACATCTTGGAGGAAGTCCAACATTTGACTTTTGCTGGTCTCCACGAACTACAGCAACTGTGAGTATTTCCTTTAACGCTCTCTCTCTCTCTCTCTCTCTCTCTCTCTCTCTCTTCCTCCCCCAGCAGTTAGTCCCCCTCCCCCAGCAGTTAGTCCCCCTCCCCCAGCAGTTAAGTCCCCCTCCCCCAGCAGTTAGTCCCCCTCCAACAGCAGTTAGTCCTCCTCCAACAGCAGTTAGTCCCCCTCCAACAGCAGTTAGTCCCCCTCCCCCAGTAGTTAGTCCCCCTTCCCCAGTAGTTAGTCCCCCTTCCCCAGTAGTTAGTCCCCCTCCTCCAGTAGTTAGTTCAACTGCGTCGGGAAACGACTCAGGCCAGTTAGGAAAAACCACAACTTAAAATCACTCAAAACTGTGCTCTTCAATGCTAGGTCAATTAGAAACAAACTAATGGAATTTATAGCGCTAGTCAAAACTGAGAACTTTGATATCATCGGAATAACGGAATCCTGGATTCATTCTGAATCAAGGGATTTTGTAGGAGAATTTGAAATGGTAGGTTACAAAATGTTTCACAAAGATAGGAACGGAGGGGAAGGCGGCGGTGTACTTTTGTATGCTCGGGACTCCCTGCACCCGGTAAACAGTAATATCATATCTGCTCATGAAATGTTGGGAATTGATCTAAGCCTAAATAATAAAGTAGTGCAGCTACTTCTAGTATATAGACCACCTCACTACCCCGTTGATAAGGATATAAACTTGTATAACAAATTAAGCAGAATAGTGAATAATAAGATCAGTGTGATTTTTGGTGATTTTAATTGTGGTAATGTAAATTGGGAAAACAAAACAGCTGATGCTGAGGGCTCAAGACTGTTGGAATTTGCCGATGATAACTTATTAAGTCAATGGGTTGATGGGCCTACTAGGGGTAATAATAAACTAGACCTCATATTCACGAACGAAGATGACCTAGTCTCTAACCTGACTATTGGTGAAAATTTAAGTAACAGCGATCATAATTTGATTAGGTTTGACCTCAGGGTTCCAGTTAATACACGCGAAAAGACTCGTGAAAGACTGGATTTCTCGAGAGCAAATTTTGAAAGCTTCCGAAGTAGTTTAGACACACTTGAAGTTCTAATAAGTGAGGATGTCAGTGTCACCTGGAGCTCATATAGGGATCAATTTAGAATATTACAGAACACTTTTATACCCACTAAAATGGTTTCCTTGTCAACAAAGTCACCGAAATGGTTTAACAACGAAATTAGGAGGGCTATTACGGGAAGAAATAGAGCCTACAAACTACTTAAGTCTCATTTCAACCACACTAATTCAGAAAACTATATAACCCTACGTAGGAGGGTTAAGTCCTTAATTAGATCAGCCAAACGTGATGAAGAAGCTACAGTTGCCTCACTTTGTAAAGTTAACCCTAAAGAATTTTTTGCCCATGTTAATAGCAGAAAGCCAATTAAAAATTCTGTAGGCCCCTTAAAAGATAGAAATGGCGTACTGAAATTCGGTGATAAAGATATAGCTAATACGTTAAACGAGTTCTTCGTTACAGTCTTCACGGAGGAAGACACAATAGAAGTGCCAAGTCCTCGGATTACATATGACGGTGACCAGCCCGTAGAGACCATAAGTTTTACGAGAAATGAGGTACAGCAATTAATTGATAAGATGAACAAATACAAATCACCTGGCCCCGACTTATTTCTTCCAAGGGTATTAAAAGAGGTTAGCCACAATGTTGTTGACGACTTAGTAACCATATTCAAACAATCAATCGAGTTAGGGAAAGTTCCAGCCGACTGGAAGTTAGCAAATGTAACACCAATCTTTAAAAAGGGTGATAGGGAAAATCCTTGTAATTATCGCCCGATCAGTTTAACATCAGTTGTCGGCAAACTGTTGGAATCCATCATTACAAAACGTATTGTGCATCACCTTGAATCTAACAATCTAATTTTTTATTCTCAACATGGATTTAGGCGACATAGATCCTGTCTGACAAACCTGTTAGAGTTTTTCCATAATATGCATACACTGTACGATGCAAGTAGGGCAATAGATACAGTGTATCTCGACTTTCAAAAAGCCTTTGACAAAGTCCCTCACGCTAGATTGATAGCTGAAGTCAAAGGACTAGGAATCACAGGGCTCGTTTCCAACTGGATTGAGGATTGGTTAAAAGATAGAAAGCAGAGAGTGGTAATAAATGGAGTGGCTTCGGAGTGGGCGCCCGTCACGAGTGGTGTCCCACAGGGTTCCGTTCTGGTCCTTTACTTTTTATCATCTATATTAACGATATAGACATCGGGCTTCTAAGTGCAATCTCCAAATTTGCAGACGATACGAAATTAGGAAGTAGTGTAGGTACTGAGGAGGGCGTAAGGACGCTTCAGAACGATCTTGACAGGTTGGGCGAATGGTCTGCTACTTGGCAGATGCCATTCAACTTGGACAAATGTAAGGTAATGCACATAGGGTATAAAAACCCGAAGACCGATTACTCTCTCTTGGGAAGGAACTTGACTGAGACCGATCTAGAGAAAGACTTAGGAGTCTATATCAGCAACGATCTGAAACCGTCGAAGCACTGTGCAGAAGTCGAAAAGAGGGTCTTAAAATTATTAGGTTATATTAAAAGACAGTTCCAGTTTCGGAACAAGGAGACTGTAATGTGTCTTTATAATTCTCTAGTTAGACCTCAACTGGAATACTGTGCGCAGTTTTGGTCTCCATCCCTCAGGAAGGACATAGAAAGGTTAGAAAGAGTACAAGCAAGGGCTACAAAATTGATCCCTTCAATGAGAATGCAAAGCTACCAACGGAGATTGGAGCGCCTAAATCTGTTTAGCTTAGAGACGAGGAGGTTGCGGGGTCAGCTTATTCAAGTCTTCAAGATGCTCAAAGGAATAGACAGGGTAGATTACAGAAACTTATTCTCACTTAATGCCAATCCGACAAGAAATAATGGGCTTAAACTGGAACTAAAGACATTTAGGACCTCTGTCTGCGGAAATTTCTTTTCCTATAAAATAGTTAATATCTGGAACCAACTTCCCTCAGAGGTTGTTTCCAGTCAAAGTGTAAATGTGTTTAAAAATAGGCTAGACAAAGTACTGAACATACTCATAGTTTAAGATTAAAACCTTAGAAAACTCTGCAGGAGTTCGCTTGCACGGTGTCTCTGTGAACAAGCTAAATATAGAGCTATTTATATATTCTCCACTTTCCTGTAAAATTTCCTTGGCTACTTTTCCAGGGTCAAGGTATTTTCTTCAACCTTTTTCCGTACCTGCTTCTGGCAGGGAGGGAGCGGAGGGTGGGGAGAGAGCCTTCTACTTTCCTATCCAGTTTTCTACTACTATTAGGATAGTTGAAACAAAAATAAACTTTTAATAACAGGAACCTCCCAGAGTGGACCGAAAGGTCTTTGAGGCTTCCTCTTGTCCTTGTAACTCCTTGTAACTCTCTCTCTCTCTCTCTCTCTCTCTCTCTCTCTCTCTCTTAATATATGATATATTTAATTAGTCAAATTTAACACATTTTTCAAATTTAAATCCACCATTTTTCAGAAAAGAAAATAAATCCAAATTTGTTTTTACTGTTTTCATTTTTTTTAAATATAAATTTAAGCTTTAATTTTTTCAAAATTTTACGACAATAACTTTTCTGGAAATTATCTTCGATCATTCATCATTCACAGTCTATTATTTGCATTACGATTAGCGTAATCTAATTTAAAAATAGGATGTTTCGCGCACATTTGATTAATGACTTTCCATATCGAAAGAAGATAAGAAAAATATATTATGGTATTAAAACTCATTTTAATAAATACGAGTGATACCTTTTTATATTTTTATCTTTCGATTTTGTTTAATAATTTAAATAACTTTAAACAGGAATTTGGAACACAACTTCCTGGAAAGAGTGAATGCCAAAGTATTCTCCTCAATGTCAAAGCTGAGGCACCTGTAAGTAGACCAGTGACCCAATGGAAGTTTTTTGGTTTTATGAAACGCTTTGTGAGGGAAAATGAGATTAATTTTGGAAATACAGACATTTCCTCGACACTCTCATAGTCTAACTGAACTTAACCTAACCTACAACTTAATCTAACCCACAGAAAATTTGTTGACGAAATTGTCTGAAGACCTCACCGAACCAATGTCATTCCTTTGCTGAAGTTATCTAACAGCCGGGTCCACATGCATGTCATTATTATTATTATTATTATTATTATTATTATTATTATTATTATTATACACATATTCTTACGAAATACAGTAGTAAGAGAATGATGTGTAGAAACGTTTGTCACTTTTACAGAAGTCTCCGCCTACTTAGGTGGGGCCTGCACATCTTTAACTAAATGTGTATTTATGAATTGTCCAGTCATGGACCAGGTTTCATTTTTTCTAAAAGCTGACCAATCAGAGTAAGGAAAGCATTTTTTTTATCCTAAATCTAATACTACTTCGTTAGAATATGCGAGGTGTGTCCAAAAAGTTTCCGAACTGGTTATGTTGAGCGCGCATCACATGACTCGCATGCGTGTCATGTGATGCATGTTGTAGTGTGACTCAGTCTGTATCCAAAGACGGTTACCGCTTGTTGATATCATATTTTGTTCTCTCGATATTTACTGTTCTGTGAAGTCATTTTGTGTCTTTTGTCGCAAAGAACAATGTGAGTGTACATAAAAGTTTGCGTTAAGCTGTGCAAGACTGCTTCTGAATCATGCCATGATGAACACAGCATTTGGCAATGACGCCTTAAGTCGGACAACCACTTTTGAGTGACACAAGCGCTTTAAGGAAGACCGAACGTCGACAGAGGACGATGCAAGGGTGGGACGACTTTCCACTTCAAGAACTGATGACACTGTTGCTTGTGTTCGTGAAATGATTCGAGGGAACCGTAGACTGACAGTCAGGGAAGTCGAAGACGAGATGAACATTTCGATAGGATCATATCACACGAAACTCAGAGAGAATTTGGGGATGTGTCCTGTGTCAGCCAAATTTGTCCGACGACTCTTGACTGCCGATCAGAAAGAGCAACGTGTTGTTGTGTCTCAAGACCTCCTTCAACGTGCCACTCTTGGTAAAAATTTTCTCAGAAACATCGTTACGGGTGACGAGACGTGAATGTACGGGTATGACGCTGAAACAAAACAGCAGTCATCGCAATGGAAGTGCGCGACGTTCCCGAGACCGCAAAAAGCACGGCAAGTCCGATCGAATGTGAAGGCAATGCTGGTCGTTTTTTTCGATTACTGAAATTTCGTAATTCGTTTATTACGAATTCGTCCCTAAGGTCAAACAGTTAACCACAGTTTATTTGGAAATACTGAAGCGCGTGCGAAACGCAGCAAAGAGAAAACGGCCTGAAAGTTGGAACGCAGGAACGTGGATGTTGTACCATGACAATGCGCCCGCACACACAGTGTTGTCAATTCAGCAATCAGCAGTACCTGGCGAAGCACAACGTTAGTCGTTCCCCAGCCCCCGTATTCTCCAGATCTGTCCCCGACATACTTTTTTCTTTCCCCCAAACTTAAATTTGCATTGAAAGGTCGAAGATTTCAAAGTATGGAAGAAATTACTCAAAATGCAACAAACGAAGTGAAGGCGGTCAGGAATACGGCCTACCACGAGTGCTTTCTAAAGTGGAAACGCCGTTGGGAGTGATGTATAGCAACATCAATTAGATCGTAAGTGTTACCAGAGAGGTTTTGTGGAATCAGTCCGAGAACTTTTTGAACACACCTCGTATTTTTTTTAGTGCCTATAATGAAATAGTTTTTGTAGTCCTTATCCAATACATTTTATACAAATTCTCGCTTTCTGCGTCTTTTCACTCGGACTTTTGATGCCAAAAGATTGCTGTGTGTATAATATTGAGCATCCATGTGTCACCTGTAAAATATATTTTATCAAAGTAAAAATTATTTTGAATATCATAAAAAGGTAAACAATATTTTAATTTGGTTTAAAAATTTCAACTGTTCTAATTTTAATTTAGCAAATAAAATTGTGTGTGTATATATATGTGTATATATATATATATCACATTGTTGGCTGAACTCCATGTAAATATTCTGAATTTGGTCATTAGCTGTTAAATGAATCAAGGCCGAAGCCGAAAAGTGATATAAATATGAAAATATACAGGGTAGTGTAAAACTCGCGCATCACAGGGTAAATTATACACTATTCTTCAAACGGATGATATAGTGGGCTGGCCAAAAATTGAAAAGTCCTCTAAAAATAAACTTAACGGCGTTTTTTGTTAATAGTAGGCACCCACCTTAGATAAGTAGTATTGAGGATGCCAAACAAGATGTGGGTAGATTCTGAAAAATTCCGAATTTTTGCACTTCAGTGGTGGCTCTATGTAACAACGTGTTTAAAGGTGCATCATTAGCACATAAAGCATATTTTTGTGATTTTATGGATAATAATTGAATGTAACTATGATTCTGGATGTCTTTATTTCCATTAAAACTACATTTAGCATGCTCAGTGAGGTGCGCATGTACCTACTACTACCATAGTACAAGTAATAACATACTTTCACATGTTGAATATTTTCAATGCACTGGCTGGCCAGACATTGGTTTGGTATATGCAATTAAAAGAGTGCAGACAGTGCCAGCTGGTAAAGTAATAATAATAATGCTGCTAAAGGATAGGTATGTTTCGAATTGTTTCAATATATCTGTGGCTACTACATACTGCCATTCCCACTTGTCTTTGCAGATAGGGAGCTCATCAGCAATGGACCCTGTAGCTGTCATCAAGCGCAAGAGGAAACGTGAGGATGTCAGTGAGGATTGTTGCTTCTTCTGCCAAAACAGCGCTGGTGACCTGCGCACAGCATCAGCAGAAGGAAAAGCAAGAACTATGACTGTGGGCGATGAGAGAAAGAACCTGGGAGATACCTACTATCTTGATGTTTTACAAAGACTGGAAAGTCATTCCAAGGATGATTTCAATGCATTGGAACTCAAGTGGCATAAATCATGCTACTCTTTATTCACCTCTGAAGGCAAACTCAAAAGGCTGCGAAGTCAGCAGCAGACCATGGGTGCATCGGCGACCACAAAAAGTGCAGGCTCTCAGGCTTTTCCCCCAAAGCGTAGACGTTCAACACCAGTGATTGACTGGACCCTCTGCATGTTTTGCCAAAAGAAGACCACAAAGAAACTGCACAGGGTGGAGACAATGGAGAAGTCAGATGACTTGATCCAGCGTGCCAAACACGACCCTGTCATGAGCATACCGTTGTCAGCGGTGAGTGATGTGATTGCAGTTGAAGGCTGCTATCATCTGGCATGTTTGGTGACATTTGAGAGACGTACTAGAAAACAAGCGGTGTCAGAGGAGCAGCAAGGGCCTGAAAATGAGTGCATGACGAAGCTGTGCAAAGACTTGACAGTAGGCCTGTCTCGTGGTCACGTATACGACATGGGAGACGTCTGGGACAGATACGAGAGTATGTGTAATGACACCGGCATCACCGTGAAATACTCCAGGAGAACAACGTTCTACGAAGATGTTCAAAGGCTGCTTGGATCAAACGCCAGCTATGTACGCCCATTGTCAAGGGGCCCGCTGCTGATTTACCCTGGAGAGAGCTCAGATTTCATCATCTCCAAAGCACTGGCTAAGTCTTGTGAACAAGGTCCTGTCACCTCTGAGTCAGAGTCTACTGAAGATGAAGATGCTGATGTCCGCATGTGTGCCACTAGCAGCATATTCCAAGATATGGTACACGTGGCTCTGAAGGTTCGACAAGATCTTCTTGAAACTCCTGGACACTCCGAGACATGGCAAGGTCTTGATCAGGAACATGTTGATCGCGTCATACCCGACAGTCTGTACCTGTTTCTACGATTGCTCTTTGGGGGAATGGATGCTGTGGATGAGGGAAGTGAAGAGGACCAGAAAGTGAAGCAGAGTGTGTGTAGCATTGCCCAGGACATAGTCTATGCAGTCTCCAACCGACGAAAGTTGACACCAAAGCATGTGGGCTTGGGTCTTACTCTGCACCAAGCCACCGCTCAGAAGCACTCCTAGATCTGTTCCACGCGGCAAATCACACTATTGGTATCGACACTGTAAGAAGGATAGACACCACCATCGCTCAGAACATCCTGGAGAGGTATGCTGAGAATGGATGTCTACATCCTTGACACCATCGTCAACGAGAGAATGATTCATTGCTCTTGTGACAACATAGATGTCGTCTTAGAGTCAACCTTAGACGGGAAGAACACCTTCCACAGCACTCAACTGATGGTATGGCAGAGAGGCCCCCTTCCACAGCAGAGTCATGGCCAAAAGGATGGCAAGCACAAGAGATCGAAATCTATCAAGCCTGATGACCTACAGGCTGGACCAGGCTACCCTCCCATCTGGCAAGAGGCCATCTCCTCCTGGCTACGACACTGACATAGACGACTTGTCACATGAACCTGAGAGGGACCGGGCACGTGCCAAGGACTTGGCCTGGGTGGTGTCACGCATCCATGGTGAAGCGATGTCTGTTCCAAGCTGGGGAGCATTCAATCAATCTGTCAGCACTGCGGATCCACCAGTAACGACCGCCGGGATGTTGCCAATCCTGCAGGCACCAGCAGATGACAATGACACCATGACCACCGTCATCAATCGCTTCATGGCCATTTCTGAGTATGTCAGCCAGAAGTACACCATCATCACTGCTGATCAGCCGTGATCAGTAAGGAACTAGTCTGGGCAAACTCGAAATTTGCCAACGTGGTCTTCCTCATGGGAGGCCTCCATATCTGCTTCAACTTTCTGAAAGCCATTGGTCAACACATGGAAAGTGTGGGACTTGATGACTTATGGACAGAGGCAGGTGTGTACGCGGCTAACACCACTGAGACAATGCTGGACGGCAAGGCTACTACCGAGCTGTGAGAGGTCACCAGCTGACGTATGAGGCACTGTGGCGCATCAAGTGGCAGATGTTTGAGTCATGGCTGGCTGCAACTGGCAACGGAGATGAGAACGTCAAACAGCTTGCCCTCAATGTTGCTTCGCTTTTCAAAGACAGAGCTGACATAGATGAGATGCGCGATGCTGTTGACAACTTCTCAGACGTTTTGGCAGATGAGAAATTCCACAGTCTCATGGAGGAATTCAATGACCAGCACTCTGAAAATCCCAACTTCATGCTGTGGTCATCCTACATGGAAATGGTAGAGATCCTACTGGCCTTCATCAGAGCTCAGAGAGATGGCATGTGGAGTCTCCACATAGAAGCCTTTGCTGCAATGCTGCCTTGGCTAACTATCTATGACCACACAAACTATGCACGTTGGGGGCCGGTCTACTTGGCTGATATGAGAGGTCTTGAGAAGTCAGCACCAGAAGTTCATGCAGAGTTCTGTAATGGGAACTTTGTCGTCAAGAGGACGGCGAAGCGCTTCAACCAAGTTCCAGCTGATCAGGCAACCGAATGGATAAATCGTACATGCAAGATGCACAATGGTATCATCGGCATCACAAAGAATGACCAAGCAAGAGACAGGTTCTGCATCACATGGTCAGAGCGGTCACGCATCTCTCAAGACACAAGATGCCTCTTCAATCTTCAAGATGATGATGGGGAAGCCACCTTCACTCGGGTTGACAGTCTGCCTTCTCGCACTAGGCGTGACGCTCATGATGTCATGAAGCTAGTTCAGCAGTTGAAGCAGTTTGACGTCTTCAGAGTTCACGTGAGTGAAGCAGGAGATACAGATGCCGCCACTAACATCCCACTTGTTTCACTGGCAACCAAAGACACTGCACCCACAGATGTTGTGGAGAACCTGCTGACAGCTCAGGATCGAGGAAAGCAGCATGTAATCGGCTTCATGAAGGAGAGACTGATTGAACAGATAGTAGGCTTCCATGAAACGATGAAGAAACATCGGTCGAAAACCTTCGCTGATGTGTACAAAGCTACAGTTTCCACCAAGCAGAACATGCAGAAGACCATCAAAGCTGACAGAAAGCTACTACAGCGGCTCCTGAATGCCGCGACCGCAGGTCGCATGGTGGAGATGGTCAACGTCTTGAAGCATGAACTGTCCCCAGTCCCATTTAGTCTGGCGAAGGCAGGAGGAGAGATGAATTCGACATCGAAGTCTGAGCTGATGAACATCCTGATGGCTCAGCAGACCATAAGCTCAGAGGTTCCAACCTCTGATCTGAAGACCTGTGTGATGATAGATGGCCATGCACTCATCCAAGCTCTTGGCAAGCCTGGCGGCTGTCGGACATTCGGCGACTATGCTGAAGTGTTCTTCAAGGCCGTGACGAGTTATTTCAATGAACACCAACAAGAGTTGATGTCATCTTTGATCGGTACGCAGGGGAAGGATCGATCAAAGCAGTTACCAGGACAAAGCGTGCAAGCAAGAAGAAACCGATTCGGAAAGTCATTGATGGCCCACAAGTTCCACTGCCTGAAGTGTGGAAAAACTTCATGGCCCTGGATACAAACAAGGCTGACCTAGCCTTGTTTCTGTCTAACGTCATCACTGAGAAGGGCAGAGATCTTCAAGAAAGATGTCAGCTGGTGACAGGGGGTGGCTTCTCTGAAGCCACTGAAGTACGGTCAACCAGGCGACATGACGTTCCACTGCATAGCAACCATGAAGAGGCGGACACCAGGCTCATCCTTTACTCATGTGATGCAGCGTTCCAGGGCTATGAACGAATACTGGTAGTGTGCAGAGATACTGATGTAATGGTGCTGCTGATTCACTTCGTTTGCACCAAGGTCGCTGAAGTGTGGATGCTGTGCGGAACGGCCAAGAACCGAAAATGCTACCCCGTGCACGATGTATTCAAGAGTTTGTCGTCCCCAGTCAGGGACAGCCTGGTCAGCTTCCACGATTTGGCCGGGTGTGACACAGTCTCGTCCTTCAGTGGTCATGGAAAAAAGAAGTGTTGGAAGGTGTTCAGTGACCACCCACTCCTGCTGCACTAGGGCATATCATACTTTTCGAGTCCGAATTTCACTCTGGTTAATATGTATTTTTATGTAAAATTTAATTCTAAGAGGGGTTTCTTTTCTGCAACTTTTCCCAAAAATCGCGTTATCATGTTCAAAATTGCGGTTTTCTGTTCTATGTTGAAATACCGAATATTCAATTGAACACAAACTCATATTTTAACCCTTTGTCGTAATTTGTTGCCATTTAGACACATTAACTTTGCTTAACTCTTACACAGGTTTAATACATACATACATACATACATAAGAAAAAAAAATCTACTCCATTTGAATCTTTGTTACCATTTGGGCGCAGAAGGCGAAGTTGAACATTCTCTCAATAGATGGCTCTGAGCAATTACGCCAGTTATAATTGTGAAGTAGAAGTGAGTGAACGCCATTTTTTTCGGTAGGTGTTTTTTGTAATTTTCCTAAGTTTAATCACCATTATTATATTTGTTTTGACTATAATTTCATTCTAGAAGTATTAAGGAAGCTCCCTGTTTACTTTGTTTAAGTAATATTTTTAATAACTGTGAAGAAAAGACTTTATTCAAAGTTCGTTTCGAAATGGACACAAAGTTTTCATAGGGTAAATTTCTGTCTATGATAACACGTGTGTCCAATTGGATACATGAAATGAATTTTTCATTACGATTGTTTTTATGTACTGTTATTTATATATATATATATATATGAAAATTATTTCACGAAAGTAACACGTGAAAAATATTTATGATGAATAAAACCACGAAGGAAAGGAAACACAGAATGGTGCTCAAGCGCTTTCGTCTAATGACATCCTCAGGAACACTGAAGTACATAAAGAGTTACAGCCTATATATAGGTTACAGAAAATATATATATATATATATATATATATATATATATATATAATTATGCGGGTTGCTTCTACAGAGCTTCAATTTAATATTTAGGAGAAATCCAATGACAAGGAGAAATGTAAATGCCATGAAAAGTCTTCTTTATTGCGAACGTTTCGAGCAATACGCTCATCTTCAGGCTGTTTAATAACAATGTGAAATTAAAATCAATATTGAATGAAAAACAAACAGAAAATTTCTATAACCTATTCGTAAAGACAAATTTTAAAAGACTGAGAAAAGAGGGTTAAGTTCTAAGTTATACAGATTTACATATAAAAAATTAAGAAGTTATTTTTAAATACATGTAGTAAATGTGAAATTAATACACTGGAAAAATTACCAATAGTACACTGGAACAATGGAGCTATCTACCTTACACAGCAGTATCCGAGGCCGACTAATTTGAGCAGAGGAAACGGGAACGAAGGATGGCGAGGGAGATAGGGGAAGGAGGGATTATAAGGAATTGGGGAAGGAGGAGGGATCATAGCAAATTGAGAGGGACGGACGATGAGTCAACATTCAGACTAGGGGACAATGCTTTAATGAAAAGGGATTCTAAAATTCTTAGTGAGTTGGGACAAGTATTACAACCAAGAATTTTAAAATTGTCTAAAGTGACATCAATTTTACATTTGATGCTATGTTCGCGAATACTCGAGGCTTCGTTAGTTTTTAAAATTTTACCTGTTCGGCCACTTATTCCCATATGCGAATAAAATCTAGCCCTGAGAGAGCGAACAGTGCTGCCGATGTAATTCCCAAGGAGACACCTGGGCAGGTAAATAAATATACAACACCGCTACGCAACGAGTCAGGGTTCGATCCTTCGCTGAGAAAAAGCTACCTAAAGACGTTTTATTAATAAATATGATGCGGAAATCAGTATGATAAAAAAATTTCCTTAACAATTTTGTAAATTTAAGCTTAAATTCCTTATTCAAGGGACCCATTTCAGGTACCAAGAAATATTTTATATCCTTCGGCACTGTAATACATGGAAGTTGAGGGCTATAAACATTATTTAAGAAGGATCTAATTAGTTTGTCTACATATTGAACAGGAAAACTATTATTAGTAAAGTATGATCTTAGATTATTAAATTCATCATTAAGTAAGGTAAAATTAGAGGTCAAATTATATCCTCTGAACAGGAGAGTTTTAATACAAGACATCTTATAGTGAAATCAGTAAAACTAAAAAAATTCATGCCCAAACCAGTGAAAGTGGGTTTCCTATAAACTGATGTAGTAATAGAATCACCGTTTTTTCGAAATTAAAAGATCTAAGAAGGGGAGGAGCCATTTTGCTCAGTTTCCATTGTATACGTTATATTGGGGTGCAAAGAATTTAGGAAGTTAAAGAATTGTTGCGCTTGTACCGCATTATCAAAGACTGCTATCGAATCATCAACGAAGCGTCGATAGAAAATTGGCTTGAGATGAGTGGGAGATTGTCTAAAAATTACACTTTCTAAATGAGTCATAAAAAAGTCAGCTGCTAACGGTCCGACTGGTGATCCCATCCCTACCCCATCAATTTGTTGGTAAACCTTATTGTTGAAAGTGAAATAGCATTGTTTGAAGACCAATTCTAAAAGTTCCTTCAAATGAGACAATGAAAAACCATGAAAATTATCAACTGAGCTAAAAACCCTATCTAAAATAATGGCAATAGTTTCAGATACAGGTACATTTGTGAAAAGTGACTTTACATCAAAACTGACAAAAAACTTTTTTGAATCGAAGTTTTTACCCAGGAGTTCTTTTTGGAATTCAAACGAGTTATTTATAGTGTAAACATTTTTCGCAAAGGGGGACAGGAGACGAACAACAAATTTTGCCAAACTAATGAAATCCTAAGTGATCTTACTAAATTCAAACAAATTCTAGAACCTGTAAATAAAGTCATTGTAAGGTTAGAAGACCAGGTTAATAGATTTCTGTCACGACTAAAGTCCTTAAAGATAATAAAAAATGATACTTACTCTCAGTTGTTCGCATCTGGTGCTAATCTTGCTCAATTATACTGTCTGCCTAAAATCCATAAAGCTGGAACACCTCTCCGTCCTATTTTAGCTTCGTATAACTTACCCACCTTTCAATTGGCAAAATTTGTTGTTCGTCTCCTGTCCCCCTTTGCGAAAAATGTTTACACTATAAATAACTCGTTTGAATTCCAAAAAGAACTCCTGGGTAAAAACTTCGATTCAAAAAGTTTTTTGTCAGTTTTGATGTAAAGTCACTTTTCACAAATGTACCTGTATCTGAAACTATTGCCATTATTTTAGATAGGGTTTTTAGCTCAGTTTATAATTTTCATGGTTTTTCATGTCTCATTTGAAGGAACTTTTAGAATTGGTCTTCAAACAATGCTATTTCACTTTCAACAATAAGGTTTACCAACAAATTGATGGGGTAGGGATGGATCACCAGTCGGACCGTTAGCAGCTGACTTTTTTATGACTCATTTAGAAAGTGTAATTTTGTAGACAATCTCCCACTCATCTCAAGCCAATTTTCTATCGACGCTTCGTTGATGATTCGATAGCAGTCTTGATAATGCGGTTACAAGCGCAACAATTCTTTAACTTCCTAAATTCTTTGCACCCCAATATAACGTATACAATGGAAACTGAGCAAAATGGCTCCCTCCCCTTCTTAGATCTTTTAATTCGATTTCAAAAACGGTGATTCTATTACTACATCAGTTTATAGGAAACCCATTTCACTGGTTTGGGCATGAATTTTTTTTAGTTTTACTGATTTCAACTATAAGATGTCTTGTATTAAAACTCTCCTGTTCAGAGGATATAATTTGACCTCTAATTTTACCTTACTTAATGATGAATTTAATAATCTAAGATCATACTTTACTAATAATAGTTTTCCTGTTCAATATGTAGACAACTAATTAGATCCTTCTTAAAAATGTTTTATAGCCCTCAACTTCCATGTATTACAGTGCCGAAGGATATAAAATATTTCTTGGTACCTGAATGGTCCCTTGAATAAGGAATTTAAGCTTAAATTTCAAAATTGTTAAGGAAATTTTTTTATCATACTGATTTCCGCATCATATTTATTAATAAAACGTCTTTAGGTAGCTTTTTCTCAGCGAAGGATCGAACCCCTGACTCGTTGCGTAGCGGTGTTGTATATTTATTTACCTGCCCCAGGTGTCTCCTTGGGAATTACATCGGCAGCACTGTTCGCTCTCTCAGGGCTAGATTTTATTCGCATATGGGAATAAGTGGCCGAACAGGTAAAATTTTAAAAACTAACGAAGCCTCGAGTATTCGCGAACATAGCATCAAATGTAAAATTGATGTCACTTTAGACAATTTTAAAATTCTTGGTTGTAATACTTGTCCCAACTCACTAAGAATTTTAGAATCCCTTTTCATTAAAGCATTGTCCCCTAGTCTGAATGTTGACTCATCGTCCGTCCCTCTCAATTTGCTATGATCCCTCCTCCTTCCCAATTCCTTATAATCCCTCCTTCCCCTATCTCCCTCGCCATCCTTCGTTCCCGTTTCCTCTGCTCAAATTAGTCGGCCTCGGATACTGCTGTGTAAGGTAGATAGCTCCATTGTTCCAGTGTACTATTGGTAATTTTTCCAGTGTATTAATTTCACATTTACTACATGTATTTAAAAATAACTTCTTAATTTTTATATGTAAATCTGTATAACTTAGAACTTAACCCTCTTTTCTCAGTCTTTTAAAATTTGTCTTTACGAATAGGTTATAGAAATTTCTGTTTGTTTTTCATTCAATATTGATTTTAATTTCACATTGTTATTAAACAGCCTGAAGATGAGCGTATTGCTCGAAACGTTGCGCAATAAAGAAGACTTTTCATGGCATTTACATTTCTCCTTGTCATTGGATTTCTCCTAAATATATATATATATATATATACAATAAACGGAGAAATAAAAATAATAAAAATTAAAAATTAAAGGATTGTTGGAGGAGCATACAAATTTGTAAGGAAAAACTAGCGATTTTTAGCACAAGATCAAATGAATTGTTTCCAACCAATGTTATAGATAAAAAAAAAAAAAAACTACCGATTTCACTGGGGAACAAATTTTAACTTTTTTTTTGTTTCTTGGACGTGAACAGGTCGGTCTTATAGGATTTTTTCCGCTGATTCCGAATATAGCCGTAGAATTTCTCTATCACCCAAGGTTACTGAGAAATTTGTATTTTAATATTTATTCAAAAAGTGTATAGAAGTTAGTAAAAATACTTCATAAAAATTATATTAGTGGCAGATTGGCATTTAAAATATTCTTCTTAAAACTTCTTTGTCACTGATTTTCTCTTGTAGTTTTCATTAGGAGCTTCTCGCATCAATGTCCAGCAGTAATCAGCTAACATTGCTGGATCCCACCTCCCTTGGTAGCGTTTCTCCATAGTAGCTATATCTTGGTGGAACCTTTCTCCATGCTCATCACTTACGTCGCCGAGGTTTTCAGGGAAGAAATCTAAATGGGAGTGCAAGAAATGGATTTTTAGTGACATATTACATCCCAATAACCTATATGCTTCAATCATGTCCTGCACTATTTTTTCATAGTTAGAGGCTTTGATGTTCCCTAGAAAATTTGTGACAACATTCTTCATGGCCTCCTATGCCACTTTTTCTTTTCTTCTCAAGGCATCATCAAACTTTTGATCTTTCATGAGCTCTCTGATTTGGGGACCAACAAAGATCCCTTCTTTTATCTTTGCATCGCTAAGTCGTGAAAACTTTTTCTTCAAATATTTGAATGCCTCATCTTCCTTGTTCATTGCTTTGACAAAATTTTTCATGATGCCAAGTTTGATGTGAAGTGGCGGTAAGTATATTTTCTTAGGGTCAACTAAGGGTTCATGAGACACATTCTTCAGTCCTGGGATACATTTTTGACGAAGTGGCCAATTCTTTACAAAATAATGCGAATCTCTGGCTCTGCTGTCCCATTCACAAAGGAAGCAGCAGAACTTCGTATAACCGAGCTGCATTCCCAGAAGAAGCGCGACGACTTTTAAATCCCCACATATATACCAACGAAACTGGTCATAATTAATCTGCTGAAGGATGAGTTTCATATTTTCGTAAGATTCCTTCATGTGGACAGCGTCCCCTACAGGAATGGAAGGGTACTTATTTCCATTGTGAAGTAGTACAACCTTGAGGCTTAGCTTCGAAGAGTCAATAAATAAACGCCAATCTTCAGATTTGTGCTCATGACCGAGAGCTAACAGCAGTCCATTTACATTATTACAGTAGCATAAACCACCTGACGAGGAGAAATACTGCATCAGATCTTTTTGGCGAGTGCGGAACGCCGATATGCTTGTATCTTTTGCCAGCAAATTCCATTCACGTAACCTGGAGCCCAATAATTCCGCTTTCTTTTTCGGAAGGTCCAAATCTCTCACGAGATCATTCAGCATAACCTGCGTTATCATACGTAGTTTATTTGATTCAGGTTGCTGAAAGTCTGTATCTTTAGTGTCATCAATTTCCATTGGTTCAACTTCAGACTCTTCATCCAGTGTCCATGACTTTGGGGGAATTGGAATTGGGTTATCATCGTCATGTAGTACTGGTCTCATGGTAGATGCAAGATTTGGGTATTGAATTTTATGTTTATTTTTGGCAGAGAATCCTGAAACGTTAGTCATACAAAAATAGCAATCCGTTAAGTGATCCTTGGGCTCTCTCCAAATCATTGGTATGCAAATGGCATAGATTTGCGGGTACCTTTAATCCAACCCCTAAGAGTGACGGCACAGGAAATGCATGAGATATGAGGTGCCCAGGATTTGTCTTGGTCGCCTACCTTACATCCAAAATAAAGTTCGTAAGCCTTCTTCACGAGTGGGGTCATTGTCTTCCTCTGTGCCATTATGGTCAGTTCTCTACATACGTAGCAAAATGTATCTCTGGGATTAATACAGTTTCGATTCATGCTGGCGGAAAATTATTGAAATCACGGAAAACATTTTGGAATGAAAAACCAATTTTTTCTACTATGAAAAATTTTAAAATTTTAGCAAAACTTGAAAAAAATTTCTTTCTTTTTATTAAAAATCTGTTTGTTTAAATAGCTATATTTTTTTAATGCGAAAAATACTATTAAATATAGTTAACCTGGAAAAAAAAGAAAGTAAAATTAAATTAGTACACTTAATTTTAACTAATATTTTGGGAAAACTCTGAGTAAATGGAAATATTACTTTCTCGAAAACTATGGGTGATAGAAAAATTCTGAAACCATATTTGGAATCAGCATCAAAAGTTCTATAAGAACCACCAAATAGTTTTCAAGAAACGAAAATGTTGTTCCCTAGTGTTTTTAGCACAAGATCAAATTTGTATTTTTTTTTTTTTATAACATTGGTTGGAAACAATTAATTTGATCTTGTGCTAAATATCGGTAGGTTTTTTTTTTTTTTTTTATCTATAACATTGGTTGGAAACAATTCATTTGATCTTGTGCTAAAATTCGATAGTTTTTCCTTACAAATTTGTATGCTCATCCCACAATCCTTTAATTTTTAATTTTTATTATTTTTATTTCTCCGTTTATTGTATATATATATATATATATTTTTTTTTTTCTGTAACCTATATATAGGCTGTAACTCTATGTACTTCAGTGTTGACGAAAGCGTTTGAGCACCATTCTGTGTTTCCTTTCCTTCGTGGTTTTATTCATCATATATATATATATATATATATATATATATATACTGTGTATATATATATATATATATAGAGAGAGAGAGAGAGAGAGAGAGAGAGAGAGAGTACTAACTACCACCCACTAATTACCTTATTAGACCTTTGTTGACTAATGGACACATAAATTATTTCATTTAGAAATGTTCTTACAAAAAAAAGATTGCTAAAAATGTTTATATATACCTCCTATGCATATTTCAAGTAAAAAAATGAACCTACGCTAAAATTAAATGGTACTGAATGACAAAGGGTTAAGCTTATGTTACACCATTATTACGAATTTTAAATTAAATTTGCAATGCCAAATTCAGTTTTCTATTACCAAAATAAATATTCATTACCAAATTTAAGTTAATTTGGTAATTAAAAATGTCGGTTGGCAACCCTGATTATAACCAAAAATTATATTACTTGTCTATATTTATGGCGAAAGAACACTAAACATACTGATATGAATTTGTTACAGATTGGACAAGAGCGAGAATAAGCACCGACTAGACGTGATGGCCGAATCTGCCCCCAAAACCAGGAAAATGTCAGGTTCAAAGCTCTCGGATGTTGTGGGCCGGGGAAAGGAGTTCATTCCGAGCGAGGTGCCGACTTGGAGAGCCGTTCTTCAGAGAGGGATTCGTCTGCAGGAGGAAAAGTTCCTCATTCATGACATCCAAAGGTCTAAATACCCTATCTGAGAGATGACTGACGAGCTGGCTTCACTCGTGATGACTCAGTGGAGGAAGTCGAATGTAAAGTTCTCCCCGCCTGTGACAATCACGGAAAAATCGCTCTCATATAAGATCTTGTTGAAATGGAAGGAGATTCTATGAAGTCTGCGTTTGCAAGCATCAGATCTTCTTGTGCGGCTCAGAGGGGAGTGGATGCTTAGGATGCTCCCTCAAGGCCCATGTGAACTGTAACTGTCCTTTGGAGGTGAAGATTCCTAAACTGGACCTTCAGTGGCTGTACTACCAGAGAGTGAAGACTTCCGAAGCTTCAGGAATCCAGATGTCTTCTGTAGACTTCGAAGACAGCAGGAGACAGATCAAAGCAGCGAAGAGGAAGGAGTCTGAAGAAGCTTCTGCTGTGAAGAGGAAGAAGAAAGAGGAGGCTACTAATAAGGAGCTTCTCATGAAAGACTTTGAGGAGGACGAAGAGCCAAACTTGGAAGAAGCTGTAATAGAAGCCTCTGGCAATGCTGAGGCTACTGAAGCTCCTATGGACGTTCCCGCTGAAGTACCTGCCGAAACTCCAACTTCTGCTACACGAAACTACATGAATATCCAAGGGACAGCTTTAGCAGCTTTGAAGTACAGGGTGGCAAATGTTCCGGCAGCTGCAGTTGCCACTGGCTTCCTGAACAACTTCATCAAGGCCGGTCATTTTTTCAAAGACAAGGCTTACTTGGCCATAGATAGCATGAAAGTCTGGAGGGCCAAGGAGGAAGTAATGGCTTCATCAGTTGAAGCTCTCACGCAGAGGTCAGAGGAGGAGAAGATCTCTGGGATATTCTTTGATGGCAAGCAGGATAGGAACACAAAGGTGTTGAAATATGACAAAGTGACAGGGAGATTTCATCCTGGTAAAGTGATCGAGGAGCATTACACTATCACGTGGGAGCCTCAAGGAAAGTACCTCTTCCATTTCACTCCCGAGGAACCTGAGGAAGGAGAAAAGCCTGCTCATAAGATCGCTCAGGGCCTGCATGAGTGGCTTCTGGATCACGGAGCTGACGAGAGCCTTGTAATGATTGGAGGAGACTCTACCAACACCAACACGGGGTGGTGTGGAGGCGCCATAGCCCTATTGGAGAAGATGCTGGGTCGCAAGTGCCACTGAATGATCTGTCAGCTCCATGTGAACGAGCTCCCCCTGAGGCACTTAATAATCAAGCTGGACGGCCCTGTAACTCCCCGGTCAGGCTTCAGTGGGCCTATTGGAAAACTTCTTGAGAAAGTGAATGAACTTAAGGTCAACTTCAATTTCAAACCAATGAAAGGAACTGAAGATATCATAGAGCTGCCAGTAGAGATAGTCAAATCTCTCTCCACAGACCAGCACAACTGCTATCTTCTGATCAAAGCCATCAACTCTGGAAGTCTCAGTCCACAGTTGGCTGGTCTCAAGTGCGAACCTCTGAACCAATCCAGGTGGCTCACTACTGCACAGGCCATCTTGCTGTTGTGGATGAGGGAGCACGGACTGAAGGGGGAGGTGTTGAGGAGGCTCGAGGTCCTCGTGAAGTTCTGCCTTAACTTCTACTTCAAAATGTACTACGACATCAAAGTGAAGCACTACCTCAAATTTGGTCCTGCACACGTTTCTTCAAGCCTGAGGCTGCTGAGGAACCAGACTACCGAGGTCAGGAACATCATCTCTGCTGCAGTGATAAGAGGAGCTTACCACGCACATCCTGTGAACATCCTGGCTTCATTCCTGTGCAGTGAGGATGAGCATCAGAGAGCTTTTGCTGTGAGCCAGATAGAGAAGATCAGAGAAGGAAGAGACTTTGGTGATGCGACAGTGAGGCCCCATAAAATTCACAAAGTCAATCTGCAAGCCACTTCACCTGAGGATCTCATCAACTGGGAATCAGGGAATATTTACGAGCCTATTTCACCTGCAACATGACCTTGACTGAGCTCGAGAATCTCAGGAAAACTCCACTCAAATTGGACGCTTTCTCTGTTCATACGCAGTCCTGCGAGAGAGCTGTACAGGAAGTCTCAACTGCTTCCCAAGCTGTGTACGGTCACGAGAGGAGAGATGGGTGGGTGAAAGCCAGGATAGACCATCGAGAAATGCTCCCAGTGTTCAGATCGAAGCAGGACATACTTAAGAGTTTTTCAGGTTCGAGTGGCTGATGAAGAGGCTGAAGCCATCGTTAATGCTCATAAGAGCTGAAAGTCCTCATAAGATCATAATATAAGATCTTATGAGGCCACGCTTTTCAGATCTCCAGGAAGAACAGGCGTGTAAACCTACACGTGGAGGTGGTAAGTCTCCCGCTAATCGATCAGAGTAGAGCTGGTGAGCCGCGCCTATTCTTTGAAGAAAAACTTAAAATTCTTAAGTTTTACGTGAAATTTAAACATTTTTTCAGCACCCAAAGGTCTTGAAACACGCAAGAAAGCAAGGATGAGGTCAGAAAAGCAGCTTTTAGACTAAATCATATGCAGAACAGTTGCGCGCTTTGGTTTGGGTGCCCTGAGGCTGCGTTAGGCAGCCTTCAAATCAGAAAATCGTGATTTTGACCATGAAAATGTGATTTTTCGGAAAAGTTGCAAATAATAAACCCATCTTAGAATTAATATTTACCTAGGAATACATATTAGCCACTTTGTTTTTTCAAAATTTCAACCCTGAACCCAGAGTATGATATGCCCTACTGCTGCACGCCATTGGTTGAGATAGGGATATCGCAGATGTTGAGAAGTTTGTGTGTCATTTGTATGGCACCCCGGAACAATACACAGTTGATGACGCCAGAAGTCATCTTTTTGGGAAGGTCAAGAAGACTGGAAATGCTCCCACCGACAAAGGATGCCCTGGAGCTCCACGACAAGCGGGAAAACTATCAGGCCAAAATATGGCTCCAGGCTGACAAAGAGCATGTAGATGTTGAAGATCCGGTGGACACTTCAGCCTGGAAGTTGGATGATGGGAGCCTCCTACCAGTGTGGACAAGACTTCCTCCAATCCATGAAGCCTGCCTGGAGCTTGTTGCTTGTGGTTGCAAGAAAAAGTGCAAGACAGCCAGATGCAACTGCTTCAGGAAAAGGATGAAGTGTACGACAGCTTGTAGTTGTGACGACAGCGGTTGCTGTAATCCAGCTGGACAGCAGATCTATGTCTCTCTTCCGGGCTAAAATCGAGAGAAGCTGGAATGTGCTGTAAGGAACTAATAACTCTGTTCTTAAGTGATTGCAATCCACACAATTGTGACTGTCAGTGCAGCATTTCGGTGCTGTTCATCAAGAAACGTGAACTTGTAAATGTTACTAATGTGTAAACTGTGTAGTTATGGGGCTATATTTACTACTTTGTGATTTAGTTGTGATAATTCTGTTACTGTGAGTACTTAATTCATGCCATCAAACTTAGTAGGCACTAATCATGTTAAAATAAATTGTTTTGACAAACACACTTGCTCAATTTTTTTTTCGCCAATTAAAATAAAAAATCACAAATTTTTAGCACAATTTCGGTCGTCATTAACTTGAATTTGAACTTGAGTTGGTAATTCGGATGGAATAAGCGTGTCATCATACTTCTTTATCGCTCAGTGTGGAAAAATGAAACATTTGGTCAAACTAACTTGCTCAGAATATATTTTTTTTAAATTAAAATTAGAAAATATAATTTTTTGTACAGTTGACCTCGAAAATGACTATCAAAGCCAAAAGCGAGAGTGACATCCACCTGCATTTTATTCCTCACCCACAGGTATATTGATTTAGCATGGGTGCCAGCTATTAATACAAAACGCCGTTCAAAGTCGATTTTTTAATTTTGGCCGGTCCACTAATAGATCAATTGGAAGTTTCTCTGGGTGCTAAGCATTAAATTGAGTAGCACTTGATCGAGTCACAGTGCCAAAACTCTCATACATTACAACCAACAACACATCATGTGTACAACAAATGAGAAAGTCTTTTCAAGTTCATGTCCACCAGCTTGAATACTGAATAAATTTACTCTTTGGTGAGTGGCTTTTGCACCATCCTATATATTTTCATATTTATGTGAACTTCATCCTGTATTATTATTAATTATTTTATTAATATAAATACATAGTGCTTCTAAGAAACTATATTTAATTACTCCAAAACGAGTAATTTCTAAATAATTTCTCCCTTCTCTCTGGAGTGCCACTGACGAGCGTCGCTGGTGTTGTTTGGCACCGACAGTAGGAGAGTGTTTGCCCCCGGCTGACGAGTTCTCCTCGTGCGAAGACCTGATGTCGAGCTCCGTCCTGAGGGTGTGTATTTGGGTGCTAGGCACTGTGGCACTCTTTGGGAACTCTTTCGTCATCGTATGGAGGAGTCTCTTTGCCAGTGGAAACAAGGTCAGTTCTTCTCCTTCTGCACCTTCAGGAATCTGCCATGGGAAAGATTTCATTCTTACTTTACAGCACTTCGGGAACACACTCACACTCACACACGCACACACACACATATATATATATATATATATATATATATATAATATATATATATATGAATAAAACCACGAAGGGAAAAGAAACACAAAGTGGTGCTCACCACTTTGTGTTTCTTTTCCATTCGTGGTTTTATTCATCATAAATATTTTTCACGTGGTACTTTCGTGAAATAATTTTCATATATATATATATATATATATATATATATATATAACTGCAAACGACACACAGCATATATAATGTAAAGAACGACGCTTTTTAGAAGAGTGTCCGCACAAGAGGAGAGGAGAAAACGAGCAATGAAAAATGCGGCACCTCCAGGAATCGAACCCGGGATCATCCAATTGCCGGTCAAATATGCTAACCATTACACCAAGAGCCCCCACGTACCTACGAGCGGAATCAAATGCCTTTTGAGGGGCATCTTCTCATGCCGTATATATATACATATTTTAACTGCAAACGACACAGTATATATGTTACAGTCAAAGTGTGTAACCAGCCATTTCGCGTAATGGCTGTTTCACTTGGTCATTTCGCGAAATGACTAAAATCTTCAGCCATTACGCGAAATGGCTGAAATTCCACCTTGTTCATTTCGTAAAAGATCATTTGCCCGGTTAGGTCAACTGTATGCCCTTGACAATTGGTTAGGTTAAGTTGTGTTATTTTCGAGTTTTAATGAAAATAACACGACTTAACCTAACCAATTGTCAAGGGCATACAGTTGACCCAACCGGGCCTTCAGTGGCCGACATCGGAATAACACTGAAGGCCCAGTTAGTATTTGAAAACTTCTATATTGAAAATTTAAATTCAAATGTGTTCAAATGTTCAACTGTGTTGAAATGTGTATTTGAAGAGTGTTTCTCACTTATTTGAACAGACCTGTGGATGTACGTGTGTTTTAACAGATTTAGTTAGTTAAATAAAGGTTTTCAATTTTATTGTGATGTTTGTTATTTCTATGAATTCATGACAACAGTCATTTTAGCCATTTCACGAAATGACCAAGGTGGAATTTCAGCCATTTCGCGTAATGGCTGAAGATTTTAGTGATTTCGCGAAATGACTAAGTGAAACAGCCATTACGCGAAATGGCTGGTTACACACTTTGACTGTAACGTACATAATGTTCGATTCCTGGGAGGTGCTTCATTTTTCATTGCTCGTTTTCTCCTCTTCTCTTGTGCGGACACTCTTCTAAAAAGCGTCAAAGCGTCGTTCTCTACAATATATATATATAATAATATATATATAGATGATGATGATGATGATGATGTCTCACTGTTCGTTTATACACGTCTAAACGGCTAGTGTAATCTGCACTAAATTTAATATAAACATTAAGGAAAAACCAGAAAAGGTTTTAGTATTACACTCGCCCCTCCCAGTTTTTACCTTAGACCAGGGTTGTCGAAACTGGGGTGCACGGAGCATTTCCAGGGGGTACTTGAGAAGTCGCTGGGATATATTTTTACTTCTTGCTTTCTGTCCTTTGCTGCTCCAAAAAGGATAAAAAAATACAAATTTCAGGGAAATACCTCCGCTTAGTGTTCCAATACGCACTTCGAAAGGCATTTAACCTCTTAACGACCGAAGTTTTTGTAGGGTTAAGTTATGAGTGCGTGTATGGGAAACGGTACGTATTCGACCCAGTGGTCCAAAAGAGGTTAAATGCCCTAAACATTTGCACTGTTAGTTTATAATATATTAAAAAATATATTTTTAATTGCTCGTAAAAAAAGCAAAGTTTGTCATTCATATAGAAAAAATATTTTTATGAAAACTACATTGGCTTTGTTTGTTTGGGTAACTGTCAAGGTTAAAACATAGTCATTTTTTATTATATTAGAAAATTCTATAGTTGCTGACGAGTAGGATGCAAAAGCATCCGTCTCACTGATTTGTTGTCTGTTGTTGTTGTCTATTGTAATGGACAATCAAATTTGTCCGAAATGGAAAAGCGTAATTTGGTTCAATTTACAAGTAGATTTTAAACGTTTTACATTCCCCCTTTTCGCTATCGAGGTTCTTCATTTTAGATTCTAGCAAGAGGTGGGGAACCAGGGGGTGCAAGCGCTGAGATGAATTTGTAAGTGGGTGCACGAGCTGAAAAAGATTAGATAACCCTGCCCTAGACTGTGTTTCTGGAGATTTTTGTTGGGCAAGGCGCAACGGGCATTCTAATATATAATATATAAAACCTTTGGTTAGCTTCCGCCCGAATTGTTCATTCTGACGAAGGTCAAGCTTTTCACTCCACCTTAGACCTACAGTTTAACGTGGAATCCGAACCACGCCCCATCAGCAGCCCAGCGTCTTAACCACTAGGCCACCTAGGGTACCCATTTATCTACCAACCACTTTCTTTATTGTGTGGAAGGATGAACAGCTGGGTTTTGTTGCGCGCCGGCTGCCGTCGGGTCTCGAACCCGGGGCCGATGGATTCGTAGTCAGCGACGCTAACCACTACACCACCGAGGCGCATTATATATATATATATATATATATATACACACACACTGGTGTTCAAAATTATGGAAACACTTTTTAAAATTCTGATTATGTAATAATAATAGAATTCTTTTAATTCTTTTTATACGTTACAGGAAGTAAAATGCCACTTGCCAGACTTTTTGCCACTTGCCAGTCACTTGCCAGACAGTTTTAGCCACTTGCCAGATTCGGATGCAAGTGCGGAAACGATCACGCGATAAAGCTTTATTTCGGCAGCGAGATTCATCGCGTGATCGTTTCAGCACTTGCGCTCAGTCGGAAGAAGTCCTCGTTCTTGTAGGAACCCGATCGCTACTTCCTCGGTTATCGGAGGAAGTAGGTAAGGTTAGGTAGGGTTAGATTAGGTTAGGTTAGGTTAGGGTTAGGGTTAGGAAGTAGTTGCTAGGAATCCTACATAAAAAACTGCCTTAAAAGAAGCCATTAAAGCATGGCAAAAAGTCTGGCAAGTGGCAAAAAATCTGGGTTTCGGGATAACAGGAAAGTACCAATATTTTTATACAATGACACTTTGAAATGAGTATACTCGTAAATTATCATAAATAGTGTTGTTGTTTTTTTATGTTCAATTCTCTATAAATATAATTTTTGTTTTGTAATGAAGATTTTAAATTTTAAAACAATCGGTAAAAGAATCGGCTAAATTTGGCCGATGCCGATTAATCGGTACACCACTAATACCAACCTTAAATCTATAAATTAGTAGTATGAGGTGCTTTAGCTGGTAATTATGTCGCAAATGACATGGCCTGAAGTTGAAATCAAAAATACATTTTTCTAGTGTATTTTGGTGTGCTCTGTTCAAATATAACCTTCATTTCTTGTGCAAATGAAGAGAAATACGTGTTTGGGCATATTCGAACAAAGCACACCAAAATACACTTGAAAAATGTATTTTTCACTACATTTTATGCAATAAAGCATAACCTAACATGTTCAATTGTTCATGTTACGAGATCTCGTAACCGACGCATTACCACAGGAAACGTGCAAAACACCTCAAAATTAACCAGAAAAGTTTGCTCTCGTCATTTTCGTTTAAACTAACGAAAATATCACTACTTAAACCTAACCAATCATCAAGGGCGTACAGTTGACCTCACCGGGCATCAATTAACCTAACGGGGCATTCAATTAACCTAACAGGTTAATATTGGTTATTTCACCAAAATATCTTCTCATCTTTTCGTATTAGGCACTCACTGTCACATTTCGGGCAAGTAAAGGATGAGAGAATAACGCCGTAATTGATAAAAACATCCAATGCTTTGTCTTCATCTAGGGCACATGACGAATCAAGTTCTCAAAGTCGAAACCACACTAACAGTACGTCATAATTCTATCACAAACACCACCAAACTGAATCCAATTAGAAAAAAAAATAGCCAGAACAGAAACCAACAAACTAATTAAGTCGCAGAGTAGCGAAAAAATAGCCCAAAATTATACTCGTCGGACCAAAAATGAGTGTATTTATATATATATATATATATATTAGTATCATAATTTTCACCATTAATATGCATTTTCACAAAAAATGAGTGACAAATTTGAATAAAGCGACTAAAACCAACTCATAAAAAGTTATTTTGATTTACAGGTCCAGCCCATGTCATTTAAAACATATTAACCGCTTTAGGTCAATTAACTTATAAATATCTATAATTTAAAGTATAAAGTTAGGACAGATTTAATTATAATAAAACACACGAATATTTACATAGATATTATGAAATTGAAAAAAAAAGGGAGCAAGTGTGTTTACGTCTCCCTGACGCGAAAGGGGACACAAACTACACTAGGTCAAAGTTGGGGAACGTAAACTACACTAGGATCTTTAGGAGACATTTTTTAAATGAATCCATCAAATAAAACGTTAAAACTAACAAAAATATTACGACTTAACGATTGGTTAGGTTAAGTAGCAATATTTTCGTTAGTGTTAACAGTTTATTTGATTTGGTATCCGCGGACAAAGTTGGGGAACGCAAACTACACTAGGATAATATAGGGGAACGTAAACTACACTAGGCATCACAGGGGGACGTAAACTACACTTGCTCCAAAAAAAGTAAATCAAGCAACATTGGCAAATATTTATGTTATAGACGATTTAGAAGCAAAAGGGGACCTTTTCCAGTTTGTGTACCGTTTTTCATATATTTTGACAGAATATTTTCGTTAAAACTAACAAAAATATCATGACTTAACCTAACCAATTATCAAGGGCGTACAGTTGATCTATTAGTAAATAGTAAATACTATTCCAGAAACAAACAATGTTATAATTAATAATAGATGAACTGTACGCCCTTGATAAATGGTTAGGTTAAGTCGTGATATTTTCGTTAGTTTTAACGAAAGTATTCTGTCAAAATTGGTTGAGGGGGGGAAGAACCTACAAGTACCCCCTTTTTATTTCAGATGAACTTTGTGTTTGTGTTCCAAATTGGTTGTTCAAATTGGTTGTTTATCTGAAAAGAAGCAAAAATAAAGTATATGAAAAACGGTACACAAACTGGAAAAGGTCCGCAAAAGGTGTGAATTACATCTACAAGATTATCAAAAGGAACCTTTTTTCGCCCCTTTTGTTTCTTATTCTATTATTTAAAATATATTTTTTTCTAAGACACCTCCTTTTTAATTTAATATAAAATCATAGTAATAATTTTATGTTAGACAATTTGAGATTACGCACGTGCAGTGAACTATGCTAGTTATCATGTTTTATCCGGTGTGACGTCAGTGGTCGTATGATTGGAGAGACTTACAACTGAATCTGAATTCAGAACCAAGGATGGACTGCGAAAACACAGTACACTGATCTCTCATTCAACCACTTCCAGACCCAGTGTTGTTTCACTTCGCTGATCTCAATGGAAGCGATTTGAAAACGTTGGTAAGCCATTAATGCTTCCCAATTTAAAATATACCGATACATTTATCATGCAAGGGAATTAATGAGGGTGTGTGAGAAATTGAGAATGGATGCCTGCATTGGAAGTGATGAAGTTACAAAAATTGAAGGACGATTGACAGGAGAGCAATATCGATATATTAAGTGCGTCCTGCTTCTGAGTTTAAGGCGTAATTTATTCCAAAGAGCCATTTTATTTAATATATGATAATAGTTCGACATATACATCTTTCCTGATGCGTCAATGGACTGATAACGGCGATAACATAAAAGCAGGTGATTGGCTTGCAATCCCTCCGGACTTAAATCCAATTGAAAATGTTTTGGGTACATTAGTACAGGAATTTGAGGGATAGACTGCTGCGCAATGAGGTTAATCTTTTTAAGGTACATTATTGATGTACAGGACAGTCTGCGAAGAAATCCAAATTATTTTCAAAGTCTCGAATCATCTATGCGCAGTCGTCTTAGCGACTTCATAGAAACAAATGCGGAATATGCAAAATATTGAATATTACATAACATTCCATTTGTTTCATTCCATCTTTTATAAACACGATTTAAAAAAACCTGTATGTAGACCGTTGTCTTGGTATTGTTTTTATTAATACAACTGAAATGCATTATATGATAAATGTATCAGTATGTTTTAAGTTGGGAAGAATAAATAGATTACCTACGTCATCAAACCGCTTCCAGTGATATCAACGAAGTGAAGCGACATTAGGTCTGGTAAACGGTTGAATGGAAGACCAATGTACTGTTTTACCATTCCCTTTAGTAAAAAACCTATTCGAGCCTGCACACATTTCGTCTGAGAGAAACTTCAATGATACAATAATTAAAACCCACTCTAATAGACAGAGTTTATTTCCACAACAGTTTCGATGTCCACTGGCATCCTCTGTATCCACCTGAAGAGGATGCCAGTGGGCATCGAAACTGTTGTGGAAATAAACTCTGTCTATTAGAGTGGGTTTTAATTATCATATTTTGACCTTCACGTAGAAAAAAGTGAAATTTTTTGCATTCAGTGATACACTAATAACTTTACCTACGCTAACTTAACCTAACCTAAAACCATGCCAGTCCCAATCTAACCAACACTTACCTTACGTAAATTAACTTAGATGAAAATAAAATCCTCAAAATTCTTGTTGATAATAGGGTGATCCAGATAAATGGGACCCATAAAAAACAGCCAAATATTCTTAATATTTAATTCCTTTCATAAAAACTATATATCATTCGAAAGAGTGGAGTTACAAGTTTATTATGAAATATTTATTTTTTAAAAATGACTCCTTTCAAATGTGCTCCATTAGTTGCCAAGCATTCCAGTGTTCTCGCTTGTAAGTTCTGCATCACTTTTGCAAGAGTGTGCGGTGGTATGGCCTGTATCTCATTTGTGATGGCGGCCTTCAATTCTTGCAAGGTCGTTGGGTTATTTCTGTAGACCCTACTCTTTAAATATCCCCAGAGATAATAATCTAAGGGAGAAAAATCCGGAGACCTTGCGGGCCATTCAACGTCTCAAAATCTTGAGATTAACTCGCCTGGAAACGTTTGGCGCAAAACTGCCATGCTTTTATTTTGTTTTGTATCTTATCTTGTCTTGTATTGTCAAAACCTATACAATCCTGTACAAACTTGTAACTATCCTCTTTCGAATGATGCGTATGATTTTATAAAAGGACTTATACTTTAAGAGTTACAGGGGTTTCTTTTGGGTCCCATTTCTCTGGATCACCCTTTATTAATGAGACAGGAGGATGGGAACTGGCACAACGCTGAGGCCAACTAATACGGCCCATTACGCTATCTCCGGAATTACGTTTAGTAAAGCCGAGAGAGAGAGTTACAAGGAGTTACAAGGAAAAGAAGTTAGAGAGAGAGAGAGAGAGAGAGAGAGAGAGAGAGAGAGAGAGAGAGAGAGAGAGAGAGCCTAGATTTATATCGAAGTCGACCTCTTGCATATACTTCATAATTTAGTCCACACTCAACACATACAAATTTTCTATCCAAGTATATTCATAGTTGTTTGGTGGGCTCTGAATGCCATGTCAGATTTTAGGTTTACTGTTGACTTCCACTGGTGATGATTAACTTTCAATGTTTGTCTGAAAGTTATGTACAAAATATATTGTCATCGTTATTTTCAAAGTAAATTTCAATAACAAAATTTCCCGTAAACCTTGTTTGATGTATAGAGACCGACCAGAAATTCCTTTCCTCGCGTTCACATCATCTGGGAATCATTAGAGACCGAAAAATACACGTGGGTTTCAAGTAGAGAGAAACAAATGGTGCTGATTCTTTTTCCAAAAAGGCCCACGAAAAGCTACGCGCCTTCTGAACTTATATAAGCCTGAGTTCACTAAAAATCGGTCTCTATCTGCTCTTTACTCCTCCTCGTGAATCTCTCCTTTCACGTAACGCCGTTCGACCTCAGCCGGCCTCAGTCCTTCAAGCAACAGCTCAACAATACACGAAGCGAATCAACACTTGAACTGACCTACAATTTCATCCGCCGGAAGCAAACATCACTCTACCGGCGTCATCCTTCTGGCCCTGGCTTCACTCATCCTTCACCACAATTCGATCAGCGCCCTTTTAACAAGTCTATCAATGGGCCCTCAACACATCCTCCTGCCGGTAGGTCAATACGTCCTCAGACTATCTACGTCGAAACGCAGTACGGTCAACCTTCACGTAGGCCCTTGTCAGTCTTCAGAGTTATCTACGGCGAAACGCAGTACGGTCAACCTTCACGTAGGCCCTTTCAGTCTTCAGAGTTATCCACGTCGAAACGCAGTACGGGCAACCTTCATGTGGCCTTTGTCAGTCTTCAGAGTCACCTACGTCGAAACGCAGTACGGTTAAACTTCACGTAGGCCCTTGTCAGTCTTCAGAGTTATCTCCGTCGAAATCGCAGGTCTGTAAGCCTCTTGTAGGTCCCAACTCGGCCTACAGTGTTTTGTTACGTCGCGCTAGACTATTGAGGATTCAACGCTGAAAAGTCCACAAACTCTGCCTAACCCAGTAGGCCCAAAAGTGTATGCAAACTAACTTTCCTATTATGACTACAGTAGGCCTGTTCAATTATTTTAACGTTTCAACCATCTTACCCTATTTGTATCCGTTTGTTTATTTTCTCTTTTATGCATTTCATTTTACTGGCCTAATCCATTTACTGTACATACCGTACTTTCATTATCTCAGTTATTATTGGCGTAATTACTTATTGTGTGTTCTTATTAGCCTACCTAAATTAGTGTTTCTTGTCATTATTGTACTTAACGATTATACTCTGTAACCATTTCTTGTTGCTAATAATCAGTCATTTGTAATATAGTACAAATACCGTTATAGAATTGTTAATCACTGTAAACAAATAATTCATTTATTTTTCTAATTAAACACAAAACAACAAAGTAATTTTTCTCTCCTTATTAAATATTGTTTGTTTGGACCGTATCCCAAACTGGTGACCCCTAATTATTCATTTCAATTAAACTCATAAATTATAGTAAGCCTACTTTCTTGGCCACATCAAATTGGTGATCGGTAGGCCACCTATAGATGTTCGTGAAGTATCTGATTGTCCATTATAGTCTCAATTAATATAGTCGAGGCAAATTGTTTTGTTATTCTGAACATTAGGGAGCACATCTGTATTTTAAATATGTCTTTAATTTTAATAAGCGGTTGCTTAAAGGTTTCTGATGTATGAACAAAATAATCACTCTTATTTATTTTATTAATAATTCCCTTTGAGTTTGTGCTTAAAGGGTTGATGATGTAATGAACAGGAGGAAATTGTAGACACCAATCGACCAGGGAAGTACTCCTGGGGGGGGTGGGGGGTGGAGGAGAAGTTAGATAGAAGATAGGGAGTGCTAGAACTCCCGTTTCTTCTTTCACTGTCCTTCTCCTCTTTTAACCCCCTACTCTTTCCTTTCTCTCGGGCTAACCTTATAGTGGATCTTAGGGTCTTTGTTAGCCTTAGCTTCTGTAGATCTGTAGATCTTTTTCCGTGTCTCATCTACCCAATAAGTAGCCCAGCATGTTCTGAAACATACACTTCTCTCCCTATTCCTCATTACATATACATGCATCTTACACACAACATAATCTTTTCAAAATTTAAAAAAATGGCATCAACTTCAAGAGCCTCGGAGTCCGCAAGCGAGCGGACCATAAATGTCCCCACTTCTTGCTCCCCAGCTGCCGATACCGAGCATGCAGACCCGGGCAGCGAAGCTGGCCCTGTTACCGCCCATTCGAGATGTTCTAGGTCTTTGCCGAATTCACTTTTCATAAACTTCTGCAACATTCATGGCCTTTTCTCAAATTTTCAATCTGTTGAACACCACCTCCTCCTCCTCCTTTAAATCTCATTTTCTTTTCCTCATTGAAACTCAGGTGTCTGGGAAGACTGACAGTAACCCCTTTTTTGCACCCTCTTACTTTCTTTATACTCAATTTCACTCCAAAGTGGATGTTGTGTATATGTTCGCAATGACCTAACTTCTGGTATTCCCGAACTCGAATATTCCGAATTCTATACCCTCTGGCTACGGCTTACATGCCACCCTCAAATTAAATACATCTGCGCTGTCATAATTTCTCATAATTCTACTGACTATCCAAAATTCTTTGACTACCTCACCTCCAAAGTAGAATACATTCTATCCCGCTCTCCATTTGCTGAAATCTCTATTTTAAATTTCAATGTTCAACACCACCTTTGGCTTTCCTCCCATTTCACTGACATCCCTGGTGAACTAGCTTACAATTTTTCTATCCTAAGTGACTTACAGCAGATTGTACAGCGCCCTACTCGTATCCCCGATCGCCTTAGAGATAGGCCCAACATTCTGCATTTATTTCTTACTTCTCATGCTTCTTATTACTCTGTCAATCTTTTTCCTCCGTTGGTTGGTCTCCTTCGACCATAATCTTAAATCTGTTTCCTGTCCTATCGCTCCAATTCGGCCTTTGGATCCTCCCAAGAGGAGGTGCCTTTGTTACTTTGACGCCGCTGGTTGGGAGGCCCTTAGGAAGTACTTCTGTGATTTCCCAAGTAATGATTACTGCTGAGTGTGCTGAACTGAGTGTGTTGAGCGCATCACGGAGCTAATTCTCTTGGTCATGGAGGTGTACATTCCATATTCTGTTCCTACTACTAATGCAAAAGAAAACCTTAGTTTAACTTTCCTTGTTTTAATGCTATCCACAACAGAGAGGAGTCTTTCAGAAGGTACAGTTACCAGCCAACTCCTGACTTTCACTCACCTTATATTTATCCCCGGAATGGTGCAAAATCTGTTCTTCGACACGCCAAAAATTCCTTCACCCAACAAAAATGTGAAAATCTATCCAATTATAATTCTTCTTGCTCTTTCTGGCGTCTAGCTAAGAACCCCTCCAACAACTTTACTTCCTCTCCTTTCCCTCCTCTTTTCCATTCCGATTCCGATAGTTCAGTTGCCGTTTCTTCTCTTGACAAAGCTGAACTCTTCGCTCAAACTTCACCTCCAACTCAACCCTGGACGATTCCGGTGCTGTTGCGGCGGGCGAAGAGAGAGGGATTAAAGACAGTGAATAAGAGGCGGGGAAATGAAGAAACGAAAACTCCTTGATTCCACCCGGTCAAGTAGAGCTGTGTAGGTTGAGCCACCCAACACATGAGAAGCGTACTCCATACAGGGGCGGACAAGACCCCATACGAAGACAGTAACTGAGTTGGGCTGAAGAAACTGTGGAGGCGGTACAACATACCCAACCTCTTAGAAGCTGTTTCAGAAAGAGAGTATATGTGATATTTCCAGGAAACATCACGAGAAAAGGAAACGTCAAAAATGTTAAGAGAAGAGAAAGGATTGAGTTTTGTATTGCTGAAGGTAAGGGAGTAGTCGTGTTGAAAATTGTGACGAGTAAACAGATGAAGGAACTGAGTTTTTGAGGCATTGAAAGCCACAAAGTTTCCTCTGCCCCAATCAGAGATAGTAGAAAGATCAAAGGTCAGGTGCATCATAGCCTTCACACACGAAGCATGGAGTGACTGTTGAGAGGGACGCTTTGTGAAGCGGGTGGAGAAGTTAAAAGTGGAATCATCGACATTGGAGTGGATAGGACAGGAAAACCACTGTAAATAACTTTAGGAGAAGATCAGTAGCCATCTACAACTGTAGTTACGAAATCAGCGATAAAGGCACAGACAGAATGACAGGAGCCGAAGGAGGGCGGTTTGGAAATTGTGCCAGAATCTATCAAAAGCTTTTGATGTTCGAGAATACGAGAACAAGTTAGGTCGTTACGTACATATACGCAACAACAACCTTTGGAATGAAATTGAGTATAGAGAAAGTAGGAGGGCACAGAAAAGGGGTTGCTGCTAGTCGTCCCAGACACCTAATTACATTGAGGAAGAGAACGTGAGGTTTAGAGGAGGAGAGGTAGTGTTCACCAGATTGAAAATTTGAGGAAAGGCCACGAATGTTGCAAAAGTTTATAAAAAGTGAATCTGACCAGAGACGCAGGACATCTCGAATGGGCAGCAGCAGAACCAGCCTTGTTGCCCGGGTCTGCGTTCCCGATATCGGCAGCGGGGAACCAGAAGTGGCAACATTTATGGTCTCCCAAGCGCGATTCGAGGCTGTTGAGGTCGATGCCATTTTGTTATTTTTTTTTATTTAAAAATGATTGTAAACATGTAAGATGCATGCATGTGTAGTGAGTAGTGAGAGAAGTGTGTGTTTGAAAACATTCTGGACTGCTCACATGGTAGATGAGACACAGAAAAAGGTCAGCTAAGGAGGACAGTGACAGAAGAAACGGGAGAGTCAGCACTCCCTCTCTCCTGCCTAACTCCCCCCTCCCCCCCGGAGTACTTCCCTGGTCGATTGATGTCTACAATTTCCTCCCCATATGGATCATTTGTCATCCGCATACTGGAAGCTTTTCAGTTATAATAATTCTGAAAGTCATTTTTACAACAATAATAGTAGAAGATCCAGAATGCTTTCTCGTGAACCGCCATGTGTAATTTTTAGCTCGACGGTGATAGTTTAATTTGTTTGGTGTACTGATTTTCTTCTGTTGAAATAATAATAATAATAATAATAATAATAATAGTAATTATTATTATTATTATTAATTGCAATAATAGTGATAATTCTCACATTAACAGCAGTATTTACAATAACAAATATGATCACAACGGCAGCCTTTCAACAGTGACAACAATAACACTATAAACAATAATTTCGAAAATCATTCCAAAAGTATTGACAATCATTCCAACCTCCCTTACCCATCAAAAGCTGCACTCATTCCTGATCGTGAACCTGGCGTTCGGAGACCTCTTGATGGGAGCCTATTTGCTCGTCATCGCCGCCGTCGATGTTCACTTTAGAGGTGTTTATGCGGCAGAAGAGTCCTCATGGCGAAAATCTGTTCTTTGTCGCACTGCGGGATTCTGCTCCACTCTCTCCTGCGAAATCTCCGTTTTCACTCTCACAGGTGAGGTTCTTAACATATCCTTAATTGATAATCGAACACTTAGTTCGAGATCAAAGGTTGTAAAGAAGTCATTACTGTCAGTTTCCGTCAACTTTCGAAAACTCGGTTGATGCCCTGGTTATAATATAAATACGCAATTAACCAGAAGCGAATTACATACGGTAGGTACTTTACACGAATGCTATATTTATATTTCTCATTTATGTAAATCCCAGAAAGACTGAGAATGAGACAATAAATACTGTGATTGGGAAAGCATCAAAGTTGTTGGTGAAAGCTAAATTTCAAAATGTCTTTTTTCTTTCTGTTTGACGATCGTCTTGATTCACTTAATAAATTTCCCTTCCACTTCTTTCAGTTTTCGACGGTTGCTTGACGCGACCTTCAAGGAAAATTTAGGCAATGACTCTCGAAAATAGCAAAAAGAAACGTCTTCCGGCCATAAAATCGAGCATTTTGACGATTAAAAAAAAGAACAAAAGTATTTGTATCTGTATAATGTGTAAAGAAATGTTTGAAAATAAAACCGGATTGGTTTACCTAAAAAAAAAATTCAAAATTCAAAAATTCAAGGGTGAACCAACCAACTGAATACTGAGATGCAGATTTAAAAAGTCTTTGATAAAGGTTTAATATACAGTATATATATATATATATATATATATATATATATATATATATGTACAGGGTGGGCCGTAAGTTTCCATACATAGGAAAAATAAACATTTTTTTATGGACAACCATTTTTATTTATATAATATGCTCTACATGGTTGCCATTGTTTTGAAAACACATTTCAATACGTGTTCCCCACTGTTGATGAACACGCATTAGCACAGTTGACGTTATGCTTGTAATGGCGTTGGTGATACGTTCCTTTAGATGATTTATGTCTCGTATCTTTTCCTGATACACCATGGCCTTCAAGTGCCCCCAAAGATAGAAATCAAGGGGGTGAGATCTGGGGATCTGGGAGGCCACTCCACAGGACCACGCCGACCAATCCAAGCATCCGGAAACTGCTGATCCAAATACCGACGCACGTGAAGACCATAATGAGGTGGAGCTCCATCTTGCTGGAAGTAAACTGGGAAGTTACCTTCCTCGTTTAGCAGGGATGGAAAATCTCTTCTTGCAACATGTTAAGATACCTTTCGGCATTAAGATTTCCACTGACAAAAATTGGTCCAATAATTCTGTCACCCCATATCCCGGCCCACACCATCACTTTACCGGCACCTTGCATCTTCGTCGGACTCAGCCAGTTAGGGTTAGCATTACTCCAATAACGTATGTTTTGCCGATTAACCTCTCCATTGACGTAAAAATTTGCTTCATCAGTAAACAAGATCTTACAAACGTATATTCTTAGGGTATCTGAAACATAAAAACAAACGTTTAAATTTTCCTATGTATGGAAACTTACGGCCCACCCTGTATATTGGCCGTACTCAATAAACATAATGAATTTTTCAATTTTTTGTATGTAGGCCCTATGTAGCGAATACACCCATTCTTTAATATTATTACATTACCAAGTTGCTTTTTCTAAGTGAAAAATAACGTATTTTAATATATACCGAGTGAATGTTATTATTCATTAAATAGACACTCAGTAGATTTTGCCCCACTTTTTTTTTACAAATTTCCTTGTAAGTTCCAAAAATTTTGTACACAAGTAGTTACTGTACATACCCTTTTTACAAGTTTTTATGGTGCTCTTCCAATATGTGCTCTACCTTAAAATTTACATTCCAATACGTGATTATTCGGATTAGCAGCAGGTACGTTAGTTAGCCTTATAAGGCTAACTAACGAAAATATCACGACTTAACCTAACCAATCGTCAAGGGCGTATAGTTGACCTAACGATTGGTTAGGTTAAGTCATGATATTTTCGTTAGTTAGCCTTATAACGCTAGTTTCACGGTAGAGCACGTATTGGAATATGGTAGATCACAGTTTCGCGGTAGAGCACATATTGGAAGAGCACCGTTTTTATTTTTCCACGTAGTCTTCATCCTTTTCTACGGCTTTCCTCCACCTCGAAACGAGGGACTTTATTTCTTCCTGGTAAAAGTCCGCTGGGTTCCGCTGGAGCCACCTCTTAACCTCCTCAACAACTTCATCGTCACTCTGAAACTTTCTTCCACGAATAGCATCCTTCATTGGCCCAAACAAATTGAAGTCTGAAGGTGCCAGATCCGGGCTGTATGGAGGGTGAGGTAACACAGTCAAGCGCATTTTTGTGATGGCCTCTCTTGTTTGCAAACTGCTTTGTGGTCTTGCGTTATCGTGCAAAAGAAGGACGTCTTCCAGTTTTCTCTCCGGTTGAACTCGCTTTATACGTCTCCGGAGTCTGTGTAAAATAGCAATATATGCCTCTGAATTGATTGTTTGTCTTTTCTTCATAATGTCCACCAGAATCACCCCTTTCATGTCCCAGAAGATGGTGGCCATAACCTTTCGTGCAGAGGGAACCATTTTGAACTTTTTCTTGCGTGGGGAGTCTGCGTGATGCCACTCCGTGGACTGGCGTTTTGTTTCAGGTACAAAGTGGTTTATTTTTTTTCTTTAGGGTTTGTGATCTTCAGTCAGTTCGCGGGGAACAAACCGTGAACACATTTTTGAGTAGCCCAGTTCCTGACTTATCGTATTCACACTTCCTTCACTAATCACTAGCTCCAGTGATATCTCCTTGTATGTGACGCGCAAATTTGATCGAATGATGCTGTTAGCACGTTGCACAGTGTGAGATGTCACAGCCGATGCCGGCCGACCGTTGCGTGGCTCATCATCAAGGCTGGCTCTCCCTCTCTCCGATGATCTCACACGTTTAGACCAACGTTCAACTGTACTTCGATCGACAAGAGCATCTCCGTAAACGTTTTGTAGACGTTTGTGAATATTTCCAACTGTTTCCTTCTCTGCGGTTAAGAACTCGATAACAGCTCTCTGTTTACGACGCCCATCACTGTCAGACGCCATTTTCGAAACTGCGTTAACCATCGGTTTTATACAAGGCCGTTTAAAAGCAGTTTTATACAAGGCGGGGGAGATGCAAACTAGAAAAATCCGGTTGTGTGAAGCGCAGAAAGTTCAAACTTACGGCCCAAAAGACATTTCAGCCCCATGGCCTATTATTTAGCTAAGAAAAAGGAACCTCGATTGCATTTGATGCTGTAATCCAGGACTGGATATAAACCATCAAACCGAAAAGGACGAAACGGCGAATCCCAGTTGCCTCCCGAGCAGTAAGTCGAAACTGTTGCCTGAAGAGGAAGATTTTGTTAACAAATATCAGTCGAGCTATCCATCTCTCTTTGTGAAAAGCTCCAGGCTGTCGGATGCTAATGCCACGAGGTGGGGTCTCGCCAAGAATGATTAGAAAGAGCTCAAGTAACTCCCTGTAATCATCTTGAGCATGATTTTCCTTCAATTGGTGGATAGAGAAGGAGTTGCTTGTTTCCTTAATGGGTTCCACATGTCGTTTCAAGTCTTTCTCATCCGCAAAGGTGCGAATGCATCCATGATCGAAGGTACCAATTGATAATTGAACGTCTTGAAGAGCGGAATGTCAGGCCCTGAAGACTTTGAGGACATGGTTTCTGCAAAAACATTTTTAGCACCACTTCAAGTATATGATGCCGACAAGCAGCATGAAAAACTGAGCGACCAAGGTTCTGTTTGAGTCGAATACACGTTCCACTCCATCCTCCAGTATTGCTAGCAGTGATATCAAATGACATAATCTTATTTAATCCTCTTTGCACCAATCTTGGAGGCACTGCATGACTGCATTTGCTTGAGATTCTCCAGTTCCTGACAATAATTTGGGGACACCAAAGAGCTTATCCACGCCTGCTCCCGACACCAGCACTCAGAGAAGGTCCACTTTGTTTTGAGATCCCGTTGTGTCCGGTAGGATTTTTGCCATCCTAATGAACGGTCAAGGGTACATTAACTTGGAAGTCTCTCCGAATCTCCGCTGCAATTTTTGCACGAAACCAGATACGGACACTTCTAATGGAGGACCGGCTCAGATCCAGCTCCTTCACATCGTGGCCGAGGGATGATGCAAACGTGGGCAGAACAAAAGCAGCACTTCGGTCTGTCGTCTTGCTTCAACCGAGGGCAGCAACAGTTGCTGGATCCAGTACTTGCACTGGATGAGGGTTACGTTGTATCTGTTTTCGAGGTGGAGGCACAACGTCATCTCTATCACTTGAGGAGATGGATGACTCCACCAGGACTGCTTTGGCTTGAAGTTGGCGGGCTTTTTCTTCCATTTTTATTTGTGTACGAAATGACGTTGTTCTCTCTCCTTACACCGGCTCTCTTTCTTGCTAAGTAATGTGTCAACTCGACCCATGCGGCCTTGTCGGTTCTGCCGCTGGAGCTCCAGAAATTCCCGGTCGCCCTGTATTTTTATTAGGTCCATGGCATTAACATGAGTTTTTCTTAAGCGCTTGCCATGCCTTGAAGAGCTTGTCAAGTTTAGCGATCGCATTGTACTCTTGGGTCATGGGAATTCTGGCTTTGATCCAAAAGGAGGCTACGTCCGTAATAGCAGCTTTTTCTGCCTCCTTCACCCTCTTCCTTTATTCGAGGTGAAAGTGTAATAGTCGTTGCAATACTTTGCCTTCAGAGGGAAACTTGCTCCCGCACAAAGGGTTCTTTATAGGATGCCCCAGTAGATATAATTCGTCTTTTCGGCGGGTTCTGACGGGCGATTAACCACGAGCTGATGTAGATGGTTTTGCTTCTTCCATATTTCCTGAAAAAATAATAAAAATACATATCAGAAAGTGATAACAACGTACGTGATAGTTTACCTATAGTAATCACAGTAATAACTCAGTCTTGCTCTACACAAATTAAACCAAAAACCACAAGTTTCCGCAATCGCATCCGTATACAGGCCTCTCTTTAGTTTAGATTAATATATATATATATATAAATATATATATATATATATATATATATATATATATATATAATGTTTCAGACAAACAAAGACCCTAGGATCCACTCATGGCTGGTCTATCTAACCGTGTTTGTAATTGTGTGTGTATTGCGCATGTCCTCCGTGGTGGCCGAGGGGGCCTACAATTTTATGCGGGTTCCGAACCTCGAAAACCTTAATTTTACTACCTTATACTATACCAAATCTATCAACATATGCATCTAATCGATTTTTAAACATGTTTATAAACGTACTACTAATTACTTCTACTGGCAAACTATTTCAGCTATTTACTATTCTATGCATAAAATAGTTTTTGGCAACTGCTGTCTCGAACCTTCTACTAGTCAGCTTACACCCGTTATTTCTAGTTCTACTATATTGTGATATTTCGAAAAAGCTATCTCTATTTACCTTATCGAACCCATTCATAATTTTAAAAACCTGTATTAGATCACCCCTTAGCCCAGGGCCGGATTAACCATTAAGCAAAATAAGCCCGTGCTTAGGGCATCAAGGGAAGGGGGGCACCACAAAAATTTTCAGTGCAAAAAAAAATGTAAAAACAAGATTCAGTCATGCTGAACTTTATAAAATAATTGTAGAAGACAATATTGAGTGTGCCTTCCCAAATGTAGAAATTGCCTTTCGTATATTTTTAACATCAATGGTCACAAATTACTCAGCTGAGCTTTCATTTTCTCAGTTGAAGTATATTAAAAATACCAACAGAACAACTATGCAACAAGGCAGACTGGATGCCTTATCTCTACTAAGTATAGAAGCAGATGTGTTACGTAAGATTAGTTTTGAGGATCTGATCAAAGACTTTGCAATTAAAAAAAGTAGGAGAAAACTTTTCAAATATAAATGAAGTGGAAGTATACAAAAATAAACATTATTTTCCATCTTACTGTAAGTTTTGTTTCATTTCAAAAAATAAAATTTTATTTTATGGTTTATTTTTGTTTATATTTTGAATTACATATATATGGGGCACCAAAATCTTTTAAGTGCTTAGGGCCTCTAAAGGTCTTAATCCGGCCCTGCCTTAGCCTCATAGTCTCGAGTGTAGTCAGTTTTAACTCCTTAAGCCTATCCTCGTACGACTTTGAGCCTAAGCGACGGAATCATCTTAGTTGCTCGTCTTTGAACGCTTTCGATTTTGTCTATATCTTTGCGCATATACGATTCCAAAATTAGATCGCGTACTCAAAATGGGGTTTAACTAATGATTTATAAAGAGGAACAACAATATCACGCGATTTATACTAAAAATTCCTAGCTGTAAAACCTAGCACTTTGTTCGTGTTTTTGACCGCTGCTGTACTTTGTTTCGCTACTTTCAAATCACCAGTGACTATAACTCCTAAATCTTTTCCTAATCTACGCTTGCCAACTCCTTCCCTGACATACTATACGGTATTCAAAATTACCGTTACGCGAACCTACAGTATATGTAAAATTTTGCACTTATCAACGTTAAATCTCACTTGCCATGTGACTGACCAATCAACGATTTTATTCAGATCTTCCTGGATTTTACCTCTATCTTCGTCATTAATCGCCCTACCACCCAGCTTCGTGTCATCCGCAAACTTTGAAACTGTACTGACTAGGCCGACATCTAAATCGTTAATAATATATATATATATATATATATATATATATATATATATATATATATAAGAAAAAGCAAGGGGCCCAATACAGAATCCTGAGGAATGCCACTCGCTACATTAGCCCAACACGACTCCGTTCCATCAACGACCACCCTCTGTTTCCTACCTCGCAACCACTCTTCTATCCACTTTATTACTACACCCCTGATTCCATGAGCCTTAGTTTTTTCAATGAGTCTTTTGTCTTTTGTGCGGTACGGTGTCAAACGCTTTTTGAAAATCTAAATACACTACATCAACCGCCCGATGACTATCGTAAACTTCAACTACGCTTTGGAAAAATTCTAAAAGATTAGTTAAGCAACATTTGTTTCGCCTTAAACCGTGCTGCGTATTTCTAACCAAGTTATGCAATTCTAAGTGTTCGACTATACGATCCCTAATTAGTGATTCCAGTAGCTTACCAACAAAAGATGTTAAACTGATTGGCTTATAATTTCCGGCCGCACCTTTATTGCTCTTTAAAAATAGGAGTTACATATGCTAACTTGAAATTATCTGGTACGCACCCCTCAGAAATAGACGCATTAAAAATTTTTGTTATCGGCACAACAATGCCTTCCTTTAATTCTTTTAGTTGTATGGGATATATGGAATCCAGTCCCGGTGATTTAAGCATTTTCATTTTGTAAATATAGTGCAGTACCTCCCTTTCACTCACCACAATATTATCTAAACTATTACCAATATCGAAAGGTATTATGTCTATGACCGTAGGGATATTCGTTACATCTTCTATTGTAAAAACTGACGTAAAATATTCGTTTAGTAGAGTAGCCATTTGCTTGTTCTCGAAAACGAGCTCACCGTCAGAATTTCTCAACGGTCCCAACACGCTCTTTACCGAATTCCTATTGTTAACGTATGGGAAAGATCGCTTCGGTTTTTCTTTGGCGTCACGAGCTATGGAAATAATAATGCGTTGACGTTTTTATTACGCTTTTCGTCTTACGCCTTAAAGATATATAGTTGTTTCGTAACCACAAATTGTATTTATCGCACTTATATAGCCTATAAGTCCTATCTCTACTCTTTATAATATTATCCCATACTCCACAAGTAAACCACAAGGGCTTATTATTTACTTTTGCACGCTTAATCTTGTACAGTACACATTCCTCATTTATAGTCTTAAACACTGTTTCAAACGATTCCCACATTATTTTTGCGTTGGAGATCCCCATTATGTTTTCCCATTCGACGCATGACACTTCCTTTCTAAATTTACAAAAGCCTGCAAGCTGGAAGTCAGAAATTTTAATAGAGTTAGTTTCGAGTGACTTACTGAGAGGACAAACTCTACCATATTGTGATCGCTATTGCTTAACAGTTCTATTGCTTGAAGATCAGTGATAAGCGGATCATCCGTAGTTATTACTAAATCTAAAATACTGTCCAACCTCGTAGGTTCCCCAACCTTTTGAATAAGAAAGCTATCCTCAAAAAAATTAAATAAACGATTACTTTCCGAGTCTCCCTGCATTGTATCGTAATTCACATTTGCGCAATTAAAGTCACCCATAATTAAAGCCTGCTCACTACATATTATTCTCTTTAGTTCACGATATACCCCTTCGTCCGTATCAGGTGTTTGATTAGGGGGCCTATATATAACGGCAACAAGAAGTTTGAAATCGTTCAATTTAAGCTCTGCTATAGTCGAATCTATCCGTTCTGGAATTCTTTGCTTTAATCCTATAAAGTTCGCAATATTATCTTTGAGATACAACATAACACCTCTTCGCCTACCTATTCTGTTTTTAACAAAAACTATAACCTCTAATTTGATACTCCCCTACAAAGTCATGTGTTTCAGTGCTAAGCCACGATTCATTTATCGCAATTAAATCATAGTCTTTACAAGCAATTAAAGAAAAAAATTCGTTTATTTTATTTCGTAGGCTACGAGCATTTAAAGATAGAACCTTCAAATAGTTTGTTAAAACCGCGTTTCCTTCTCGCGCGCAAGGTAAATTCACATTTTTTGACCTGTAATTTAAGGAAATTACGGCGGGGACGGTCGAGTTACGGCAGCCTGAAAAGAAAAGACAGTATTATGAAGTAGTCTTCCTAAACTCGCAGCTCCAACGTCATTAAGATGAAGTCCATCTCCGAGGAACAAGTTCTTCCCGTCGTAGAAACTGTTCCAAAAATTTGCAAAATGCACTTCTTCCTGTTGGCAAAGAGACTTTAAGTGGAAATTATGTGGCTGTAGAAATCGCCACGTTGGATAATTCGAGGAAGTATACCTGTTAAAACAATCTTATTATTTTTTTCCTGTAGTTGCTCTAACAAGTCCCTTTACGTAGCCAGCAGCGATTCCAGTCTAGAATTTAAAATGTTATTAGTACCGACATGAATAACAAATGTTGCGTCCTTAGAGGTTTCGCCTGTAAACCGGTCAACACTACTCGTTATATCATCCCCCCTTGCACCAAGGCCCCACTAACGGCGCCTACGACGGCGGTTTCTCCCACAGAATTCCTCGACCTGCCCTCGAACAATGGAATCACCAACGAGTCGTATTTCCGGTTCATCAGTGTTTTCGAAACCTAAAACTGAAAAATTATTGTTTGTTATTACTGAGAGACAAGTCTTAGGTTTTCTCAATGGGGCTCCATTACGCACTTGAAGAAAGGGTCGGGAACGTAGGGAAGAAAGAGGGCTATTAGTACTATTTATATCATTAGTACAAACTGAGGCAGGAGGGGCCGTGATTTAAGAATAATAACTCCTCTCAGAAGGCCCAAGGGATTCTAATTTCGCCGTCAGGAGCATCACCCTTTCTTCAAGCCTCACTCTGGCCTCCATCTCACGCTGTAGCTCGTTCCTCAGCAATTCCATGTTCGAGCACCCGCTGAAAACTAATTGATCATTATTATTAGCCAAAATAAACGCGTAAGCAACAAACTTTCCTTCGCACCGACTGCAAGTACTTGACGGGGGTGCCACACTATTAACTAATTAAATTACTAGCGTTTGGAAATTAATAGCGAGTTAATAATAGTAACCTAATAACGACGTAAGTCTCCGGGAATAAGTAAAGAGCAATTAATAAATAAAACGTAAGTCTACCGAGTGCTTAGTTGTGACGTCACCAGCGCAAGCCCGCCAAAACGTCCTTGAAACGCAGAAGACAGGTTCCTGTAACACACATTTGTACTAAACAAATATATACTTAATTAAGCTACCGACGAAGGTTCTGCAAAAGGAAAAGTATTAATAAAGAGGGATTAAAAAAACCAAACTTATCTGTCTGCTATTCGGCCGAATTTTTTCTCACGGAGGGCGACCACACCCTACTCGATGATCCCTAGCAAAGTAAAATCAACCTTATTAGACAACGTTTTCTAATAGATGGGAATTTCACACCTCTCGAAGAAAAGAAAACAAGCCAAGCCACATGCACTCGCCTTGGTTTAATCAAATAAATATAATAATAAATAAAGTCAATAAATAAAATATATTCGTTTATGAATAATTAATAACACAAGGTAATATAGTTAAGAATGCACCGAACACTATTTTTTTAAAGACACTTCGACTGAAACCACTTATTCAATTGGTAACACTGGACACTCGATAAAAAACCAAATATATACAGTATATGTATATACAGGGCGTCCCGAAAAGATGTATACACACTTTAACAGCTGATAGCTCAATTGATGTTTCTTTCTTTCCAAGTTAAACCCATTAGAATTAATAATGGCAGTCAGACTAAGCTTTGAACAAAGGAAATTCATTCTAAAATGCTACTGGAAGTGTGAAAACGCAGTTGAAGTGCAAAGACAGTTTAGGAGGGAGTTTCAAACAGATCCACCAACGCGACTTACCATCACTCGAATTAGAGATAAGTTTGAAGCCGATGGAACTGTTCAGAATGTCCACAAGAAGCGTTCCGGAAGACCACGGACATCGACAAGCCCCACAAAGCAAGAAAGAGTACTGGAAACGTATCACCAAAGTCCAAGAAAATCTGTGCGGCAAGCGAGTCGTGAGGTAGGAATTTCAGAATCGTCTGTCCAACGCATTTTGAAGCGCTGTCAATGGAAAAGTTACATTCCAAGATTAGTCCATGCTATTAATGAAGATGATGATGATCCGGACCGAAGAGTGGAGTATTGCGAGTGGTACTTGGCACGATGTGGATGTGGATTGGACGAAGGGGTTTCGTAGAATACCCTCCGCGTTCACCAGACCTCACACCACTAGACTTTTTTTATGGGGATACTTAAAAGACAAAGTCTACGCTATAAAACCTGCAACAGTCGCTGAATTGAGAGCAGCCATTGAACGAGAATGCACACAAATACCAAACGAAATGTTTCGTGATGTTTGCGATTCCATTGCTTCGCGTTATCAGCAGTGCCTGGACCAGAACGGACGTCAGTTTGAAAACAGGCGTTGACAAAACAATTAAATAATGTCTGTAGATTCTATTACATTTTGAAAATGAAATGTATTTTAATAAACACTGCCTTTATAATTATTTAAAGTGTGTATACATTTTTTTGGGACGCCCTGTATATATATATATATATATATATATATATATATATATATATATATATATATAAGGCGTCGCGAGTACGAGGGGCGAACTCGGTAAACTAAGGTTTTGAGATAAATGCGTTTAAAGTTTGACTATTGTGTACGAGGAGCGAACTTGCCAAATCGAAGTTTTGACAAAATCGCATTTACGAGTATTTTTTATTGGTTTCTAGAGAAAATAGAAATACATAAACTTTCTTTTGTATGGCAAAGAAAGTATTTTACATTTATATAAGACTTGTATGTTATTGAGTAATACATTGGCTGAATATGAGGGCATAAATTCGCTTATTGTACTCGAAATGCCTTCTCACGCAGCGCTAATACACACATTGAAAATAACTACTTTTTGAGTGTACGAAAGGCAGTATTTGGCTATACCAAGTTGTCTGTGGATGTGGGCAAGGTTGAACTATTCATCCACAAAATCGCTAATGTAGCGAGTTCACCCCTCGTATTCGCGACGCCTCAGTGTATATATATATATGGCTTGGAATCATTTTTCTTTTTCTCTGTGGGTTTACATCATATACTATATATATATATATATATATATATATATATATATATATATATATATATATATATATATATATATATATATATATATATATGTGTATGTATATGATGAGATTGAACTCAGAATGGTCCCCTGAGGTTTTTTCATGATACACAGACGGTGCATGGAACGGACATGTTATGTACCTTAAAAAGTGGACGCTCAATTTTGCCAGTTGAGGTTGAAGTTTTGGTTTTTGGCTAAAAATACAATAGTTACCCCTTTTTTTGATGTATTTAATCCGACGCGAATACAACGAGTCTTTTGTTTATATTGAGGTTCTGGATATAGTAGGCTAGGCGTAGCTGTAACCCCTAGATCCTGTCCCAAAGTTGGATCCTATCTGCTTTGCAGATCGTTAGTGAGGGAAGCTATATTTTTGGGGTCTCTTTGCGAGTGACCCGTTGCCCATGTCGGGCTAACATCATGAAAAACAATAAACTATAGTATTTGTCATTTACCATTAGCTACTTATTCAGACTATAGTGGATTTAATTTTCCGAGAAGAGTTCCTTGTTCCATGCACAGTCTGTGTGTATCATGAAAAAACCTGAGGGGACTATGCTCAGTTCAATCCCATATTATATATATAATATATATATATATATATATATATATTAGGGTGGATCACTTTTCACTTTTTAAAAAAAATTATAGCTGGTCAAAGTTTTTCCCATGATTTGGTTCAGTGGAAGTACACTGACACCATTTTTACCAAAATCGATCAATATTTAGGGTTCGCGCATCGACCTTGAAAATTTCAATTTTGGAAATTTGGCCAAATTGACAATGTTTTACTGAATAAAGATAAATCATCAAATGACCATATTTTCTGAATCCTCTCAGTGAAAGAAATCCTCTCAGATACTTACCAAGTTGATAGGACAAGTGGTTTAGAAGTTATACTCACCTTGAGATAGCATTAAAATTTAAAATATCGTATTTGTCCCCCGTACCTCCATATGCTGTCTGCCATTGTCTGCTTTTTAGGATAAGATAAAACGAATAAGGAAAGATCAAATGTATTTTGTATTAAAACGGTTTACCGATATCACTAAAGGCACTTACTCCGGTGCCCCTAACTAGGTTCAAAAACTGTATGAATCGTGGTTAGAACACACGTCATCTTAAGGCGTGCGCCATGTACTCTCTCTGCTAACTCCCTTTCCCTCTGCGCTACGTCATCTTGGCAAGTGACGACTTCTTGAAGTCACCGAGTTCTTTCCGGCTCTTTTCCACGAGCTGAAGAAGACCCTGCAGCTGTGACTCGTCTTTTGTGACAGTGTTCGCGTAATCTTCTATCAGTTTTATCCCCCTCTCTGCCACGTCGTTGGTAACTTTCAGATGCGAGATGACATTCTTCAGATCACAGTAGTTCTTATCTTGATCCCACTTATTCACCGGCAGAGTGAGCCACGTAGACGCGCACACCTGCAGGCCTGTGAACACGAACCACGATGACTCATCGATCAGGTCCGGAAGGCGCGTCGTGTCATCAACCGAGACGTTGTCATACGTGAAGTCCTCGGGCACAGCGAGGCGGCACAGCTTCTTTGCCATCTCGTGCTTCACGGTGTCTTCCACTTTGTCACTGCAGAGGGCGAAAACGACGGTCTGAGGCCTCAGATACCACAAGTGCCGCCTGATCACTGCCAGTGAAGCCTCTGCAATCTCGCGATCCACAGCCCTGTACTGCAGAAGACGCTGGTACAACACAAGGTCATTCAGCGGGGCATCAGCTGCGACAAGAGCCGCCAGCCAGGCAGGTGCGTAGAGGAGTGCAGTAAATAGTACCACTCTCTGAAGTTTCTGTACCAGCTCGTCGTCGAACTCCAGCTGACCGCTGAACATCAGGAGCTTCGTGTAGTAGATAATCTGAAACGAATACGCACTGTGATGTATAAATACTGATACCACTCCATATAAGTTTGTTTAATGGTAAATTAGTTATCTTATTTTTTTCTGGTAGGGACTTCAAATGGCTGTTTGCAGAAGGCAATACAATACTTAACTTCTAATTCAAAATACCAACCTTGGCCATCCACCTCGCATGATGGTAGGCTCCTGGGCGCATGGAGTGTGTGCCACGACGTGGCTGGGCCACGAGTACCAGGAGTGTAATCTCCGCCACTTCTCGGTAGTTTTCTCTGACAAGACCAGAAGCGGTGCCGAGGAACTTGACTGCCTCATCTCAGAGCTCCATCAGCCACGTCACCTCCGCCAAATGCTCGATCTCCAGCTCGCGATAAGTCGAGAGGTCGAGCTTGTCCCACCTGAAAGGGGAGTTATGAAAATATTGCATGAAAACGACTGAAGTTTCCCTTTTCGACTGCTATTAACATCATTAGTAGAAGGACGCTGATATCTCAATTGCTCTGAAGGCAAAAAATCATTGGAGAAAACAAATGCGCCTTAGACTTGATATTCACCTTCTCCTCAGATACTGGAACAAAGGTTCAGTTGGTGCTGTGGTTCTTCCAAACGCGGTGATGACCACTGCCCCCACGATGAGCTCCATAACGTGATGGCGACAGCCCAGCTGGAAGAGCGGTTTACCAAGCATGTTCTCCAGCCGGACCACCTCACCCTGCACCCTCCCCGTATTGGAGGAAGTTGTGTCGAAGCATAGTCCAATCACGTTGTTCTCGCATCCCCAGTCTTTGAGAGCACGAAAGGTCGCCTGGGCCTGGGACAGACCGGTGCCGTCAGGAACAGTCGGAACGGCCAGCAACTTTCCTTCTGTGCATTGGGGAGCTCCGGAGATGAGAATCACCTGGCGGTGCTCCAATGATCCAAGAAAGTCCTGAAACGTATGTCATACATGCCAATCCATTATCGTCCACTGGAATATGTCACTCCACTGTCGTCACTGGAACATGTTAATTCACTGTCGTCCACGGTGAGGGCAAAACTGACCTTGATTACTTTACCGTCCCAGTGGACGACAGCATGCCTCGGAGATACGAAGGATTTCTGCACAGCTGTCGACACTTCACAACGATGTGCCACTCTTCCACGGCGAGACGTGTCCTTCGAGATACTGAATTTGTCCAGGTCTGCGGGCGGATCTGCCGAACGTAGGACTGCCGCCACGACACTTGCCACCTATGTGCGAAATTGAAAGGAAATTGACAAGGATGCGTATGGTTTTTATGTGACAAAATAATCACTAAATTTTCCGTCGTTACGTCTATTATATCTTTGTCAAGGAAAGATCATTACTGATATATATACACCTGATTATTGGACATCCGGAAGCGATCAGCCACTTCAATAACAGCCGGTGCATTGAGGATGCGGTGAGGAAGGCTGATTGATACAGTTGATTCTCTCGGCTGTCGGTATGGTGGTTCTAGCTGTGATTCGGAGTTGCTCGATGATCTGCTTTCTATAGATTCATCGTCGCTCTCAGCTTCGGTTCCTAATTTCGTTTTTGAGGTGCCTGGCTCATCACGAGATTGTTGTCTTGAGAGTTGCCGTTTTCTCTTGACAACGAACACTTTATCATTCCCACTCATTGTTGCCTGGCGCAGGCCCCGTTGATCCTCATAAAATTTAATATCTTCTTGTTTGTTGTTGTCTGAGAGCAGTCGACTTTTCTGTATCTCTTCAATAGCATCGGGAGCTCCGATGTCCCAGAGCTTGTTCAGATTTTCTGAAAACTTCTCCCTGCCTTTTCCCGCGTCACTCTCTCTCATCTTGCTCTTCTGCAGCGAGCGCCACTCTTCCCACAGTAACTCCAGTTTTCTTTCGCAGTTACGCCTCGTGATCGTCTTTATACGTGCCATGTTCCAAAATGCCAGAACATTGGCCACCGTGTCTTTTACGGCGGCCTTCCTGTCAGTAGTTTCCTGCATGGCATAGAAGAAGTACTGGAGAACTTGATGGGTGGTTGGCAATTTGGCACCACCGATCGAGGAAGATGGCTGACCAATTAAGAAGACGTCCGTGGCTGACCTTAGAGAAGGTGGTGCTGTTGTTGCTGCTTTCTCTTTTCCAGAATAAGTAACTTTCAGAGTCTTCCCACTCCTGGTTGTTAACAGTTTATCCATTGTACTAAAGTCTAGACTTATCAAACAAGAATCAATTGACACAGTTGATCTGTAAAAAGCAAACTGTGATTAGTAAAAATATTGGTCATAGACGTAGCGTGTGTGTGTAATTGGGATTTTAGGATGCGCCAGCTACTGATGCTATGATTACGTCCATAACGGGGGACAAATATGGTATTTTAAATTTTAATGTTATTTCTAGGTGAGTGTAACTTCTAAACCACTTGTCCGATCAACTTGGTAAGTATCTGAGAGGATTTCTTTCACTGAGAGGATTCAGAAAATATGGTCATTTGATGATTTATCTTTATTCAGTAAAAAATTGTCAATTTGGCCAAATTTCCAAAATTGAAATTTTGAAGGTCGATGCGCGACCCCTAAATATTGATCGATTTTGGTAAAAATGGTGTCAGTGTACTTCCACTGAACCAATTCATGGGAAAAACTTTGACCAGCTATAATTTTTAAAAAAAAGTGAAAAGTGATCCACCCTAATATATATATATAATATCATGCCAGAATCCACACGATTTTTCATGATGAAAAAATCCCTCCCACCAGGGTTCGAATCCACCACCCCCTGAATAGAAGGTGAGGGCGCTAGCTACTATATTTCGGCGGGATCCCTTCGGTTTCTGAATATTTGAGATACTTATAATGCTAAAATAAATGGAAATTAATAATGCAAACACTCTGTCCCAGAATTAGTTTCTGTATCTCTGAATCCTCACTGTCATCGTAACCTCCCTTCTTTCAGTGATAACGGTGGATCGTCTGATGGTGATCAGATTCCCGTTTAATGCCCGCCGATTTGATGGCACCGTGACTAGGCTCGTAATGGTCGTCGTGTGGGTGACGGTGATTGCCCTCGCCGCCCTTCCACTAGCTCCCCTCGATTTCTTCGCCCACTTCTACGGACGTTCAGGCGTTTGTCTCGCCCTTCACATCACCAACGAGAAGCCCAATGGATGGCAGTATGCTGTGTTCATCTTTATAGGTAGGAAATTGTATTTCACGTAAGCCGACTTCTTTCGTTCTTCAGTTTCATTTTCATTCCATTTCACTACATATAAATGCATCCATCATAATTGAATGAGTCATTCACTAACAGTAAATTATTCGTCTGTGTTCTAAGTGTTTTACTCCATATGAAAATAAAAACCCACTCTAACAGAGAGAGTTTATTTCCACAACAGTTTCGATGCCCACTGGCATCCTCCTCGGGTGGATACAGAAAAACGAATGAACCAAAACAAGAGGGAAAAACAGTCCAGGGACCGACCGTTAAGAAATTCGCACCTAGGTTAGATCCCGTTCTCCCGACACCGGAAGGGCATTTTCATTAAAGGGACCCGCTTATAAGTACATTCGCACAAATTTAAAACTATCTTCCTGTTCTAAACATACAGATTCTATTATTTTTTTACATAATTATTACATTTATTATTAAATTTATTACATTTAATATTGCATTATTATTTATTACAGAAATTATAAATTTATTATTACATTGGTTATTACATTGTTGTTTATTATACAGAACTTTTAAACCGAAAAACGAATGAAAAAGGCGAGAAGGAAACAATCCAGAGACCATTGAGAAATTCGCGCCTAGGTTAGATACCGTTCTCCCGACACCGGAAGGGCATTTTATTACAGGGTCCCGCTTATAAGTACATTCGCACAAATTAAAAGTATCTACTTGTTCTATACATACAGATTCTAATATTTTGACATAATTACTGCATTTATTATTGCATTTACATTTTTTTTTTAACATTTATTACACTGGTATGCATATGAAATTTTTTTTGTCTGCTGTGAGGGTTTTTTCAACTCATATTATATAATTCGAACATGCTGAATTCGAAAATGACATTGGTTTTCCTCAATCAGGTCAGGTTCTTTCTCTATTGGCCATTTATTATAAGTCCAATTTTATCCCCAAATTTATTGATTTTTTTAGCTTAAACACTGTAGATACGAGTAATATTATAAGAACACTCGTGAAAAATGAAAACATTGTGTGAATAAATACTTTTATTCATACAATGAATATGGAAAAAAGTTTATTGAGGAAGGAAGGAATTTTTTTTGGCTTTCCGTCTGTGTTTTTCTTCGGGCACGTCTCGCTTCAAACACCAGCAATAGTCCGCCAGCATATTGATATCCCAGTTTCCCTGGTACCTCTCTTCCATTATTTTGATATCTTGGTGAAATCGTTCACCCTGTTCCTCACTATAATCCCCGCAATTTTCAGGAAAATAGTCCAAGTGGGACCACAAAAAGTGCATTTTTATGGACATGCGCGACCCATGAGCTTTGAAAGCTTCCATCAAGTTTTCGACAACGGACTCGTATTCTGGACTTCTACGCTTGCCAAGAAAATCAGTGACAACTGATTTGAATGCCTGCCAGGCATTCTTCTCAGTTGGAGTCATTGCGTTTTCGAACTGAGTATCCTTGATCAAAGTTCGAATTTGAGGACCATCAAAAACCCCAGCATTTAGTTTAGCATCAGATATATGAGGAAATTTACTCTCGAGATATCGGAATGCTGAACCCTCCTTATTCATTAATTTGATGAAATTTTTCATCAAGCCCAGCTTAATATGAAGTGGTGGGAGCAAAATATTTGTTGGTGGTACAAGGGGCACTGAAACGACATTATGCGACCCAGGTTCAAAATTCTCTCTGGATGCCCATTTACGCTGTGCATAGTGCTTCTCATCCGCTCGGCTATCCCATTTGCAGAGGAAACATGGGTATTTCGTGTATCCCCCTTGCATTCCCAATACAAATGCCACAATCTGAAAAAAATGAAAATATTTAAAGAATTTAGAGAATTTGTTCTATCAGATAAAAAAATCTATGCATTGGACTGCATCACTTCTGTGAGGAAGTTAAGTGTTCTTATACGCTCTCAAATAACCTTTGGAAAAACAACATAGTCAATAGCAATAGTTTACTTATGATATTAGTATTACCTTCAAATCTCCACAGATCCTCCAGTTATGTTGGTCGTATACGAGAGCATCCAGTAAAATTTTCATGTTATCGTAGCTCTCAGTAAGTTGTACGGAATGTGCTACAGGACTGATGCAACCCTATTCCCAATGTTGAGAAGTACTGCTTTCAAACTTCGTTTAGACGAGTCTATAAATAGCCTCCATTCTGATGCGTTATATGGCAGGCCCAAGGATTCGATTAGCCCCTCAACATTGCAGCAGTACACTAAGGAAGAGGTATTTTCGTGCACTGCAAAAAACTTGCGGAATTCTTCCTCTCGTTTCTTATACCAGGAGAATGTTGTTCCCGGAGCCAGCAAGTTGTCCTCTCGAAGTCGTGAGCCCAAGATCTCGGCAGCTAATTTGGAAAGTCCTAAATCCCTGGTAAGATCATTAAGTTTGGCCTGGTTGAGAGGCCTCGGCTCATTTGAAGCGGTATTTTGAGGTATATACGACTGGGACTGGTCATTGGCATTGGTCATTGATTCATCATCAGAATCATCGAAGTCCAGGGTTTGAGGTGGGTCGGGTATTGGAATTCCAGGACCATGGGGTACAGGTCTCATAGCAGAAGGAATGTCAGGGTATACAACAATGTGTTTATTCTTCTTGTTAACTCCTGAAAATAGAAACACAGAAACATGGATATAAAACTTGCATATGAAATAGAAGAAGCATTCAGACAGTGGCGGCTCGTGAGGGAAGGCTGCGGTCTGTAAGATATGAAATAGGTCGATGGAGTCTGTATATTTTCTTTCTTTTTCATTCATATTGTCCCTTCGGGGACAATATGAATGAAAAAGAAAGAAAATATACAATCATTGTATATGTAAATGTAACTTGTATAACAATATGTATGTGTAAATGTATTTTCTCTAACAATATGTATATGTAAATGTATGATTACCATTATGGTGAATATTATGCTATATATGGTGAATATTACATTATGGTGAATATTATGTCAAATTTCATACGAGGATTTCAAAATATTTAAGAAAAATAAATTTGGAGGTTTGTCATGCAGAAATAGCAATCTGTCACGTGATCCTTTCCTTCTCTCCAAATCATGGGAATTCCAAAAGACAAAGATTTCGCTCTGCCTTTGCTCCATCTTCTCAAATTTTCAATGCACGTCTTGCAGCACATATGAGGGGCGAAATTTTTGTCCTGGTCCCCTAGCTTAATTCCAAAGTATGCTCTATACATTGTCTTCACAAATTTAGTGATTTGGGACTGGTTATTTGGCATGGTAACCGTCCCACATATGTAGCAGAATCTATTGGGATCATTTTTACACGCTCTATTCATTATGAAATATTTTATCTATATGCCTGAAAAGTAAAAAAAGATATTATACAAGTGAAACAAGTGATGATAGATGTTACTGTTCCAAGTGCGATAAAGATAATCTGTTGTTACGAAACAACTACATATCTCTAAGGCGTGAAGCTAAAAGTGTAATAAAAAAAGTCAAAACGCGAATTTGAAAGTGTAATAAAAAAGTCAAAACGCGAATTTGAAAGTGTAATAAAAAAGTCAAAACGCGAATTTGAAATCTCCATAGCTCGTGACGGTAAAGAAAATCCCAAGCGATTCTTTCAATACGTCAATAATAGAAATCCAGTAAAAAGTGTCTTAGGTCCATTAAAAAATGGAAATGGAGATCTAGTCTCTGAAAACAAGGAAATGGCTACCTTGCTAAACGAATTTTTTACGTCAGTTTTTACTATAGAAGATGTAACGAATATCCCTACGGTCATAGACATAATACCTTTTGATAATGGTAATATTTTGGATAATATTGTCGTTAGTGAAGGGGAAGTAATGCGCTATATTGATAAAATGAAACCGCGTAAATCACCGGGTCCGGATTCCATATATCCCATACAACTAAAAGAATTAAAAGATAGCATTGTTGTGCCGCTAACAAAGATTTTTAATGCGTCTATTTCTGAGGGGTGCGTACCAGATAATTTCAAGTAAGCAAACGTTACACCTATCTTTAAGAAAGGCGATAAAGGTGCGGCGGGAAATTATAGGCCAATCAGTTTAACGTCTGTTGTAGGTAAGCTACTGGAATCAATAATTAGGGATCGTATAGTCGAACACTTAGAAGTGCATAATCTAGTCAGAAATACGCAGCACGGTTTTAGGCGAAACAAATCTTGCTTAACTAATCTTTTAGAATTTTTCCAAAGCGTGGTTAACGTTTACGATAGACATCGGGCGGTTGATGTAGTGTATTTAGATTTTCAAAAAGCGTTTGACACCGTGCCGCACAAAAGACTGATTGAAAAAACTAAGGCTCATGGAATCAGGGGTGTAGTAATAAATTGGCTAGAAGAATGGTTGCGAGGCAGGAAACAGAGGGTGGTCGTTGATGGAGCGGAGTCGTGTTGGGCTAATGTAGCGAGTGGCGTTCCTCAGGGTTCTGTATTGGGCCCCTTGTTTTCTTATATATATTAACGATTTAGATGTCGGCCTAGTCAGTACAGTTTCAAAGTTTGCGGATGACAAGAAGCTGGGTGGTAGGGCGATTAATGACGAAGATAGAGGTAAAATTCAGGAAGATCTGAATAAAATCGTTGATTGGTCAGTCACATGGCAAATGAGATTTAACGTGGATAAGTGCAAAATTATGCATATAGGTTCGTTCGCGTAACGGTAATTTTGCGTATAGTATGTCAGGGAAAGATTTAACAAGCGTAGAGCAGGAAAAAGATTTAGGAGTTATAGTCACTGGTGATTTAAAAGTAGCGAAACAAAGTACAGCGGCGGTCAATAAGGCGAACAAAGTGTTAGGTTTTATAGCTCGAAATTTTGAGTACAAATCGCGCGATATTATAGTTCCTCTTTATAAATCATTAGTTAGACCCCATTTGGAGTACGCGGTCCAATTTTGGAATCCGCATATGCGCAAAGATATAGACAAAATCGAAAGAGTTCAAAGACGAGCAACTAAGATGATTCCGTCTCTTAGGTCAAAGTCGTACGAGGATAGGCTTAAAGAGTTAAAATTGACTACACTCGAGACTAGGAGGTTAAGGGGTGATCTAATCCAGGTTTTCAAAATTATGAATGGGTTTGATAACGTAGATAGAGATAGCTTTTTCGAAATATCTCAATATAATAGGACTAGAAATAACGGGTGTAAGTTGACAAGTAGAAGGTTCGAGACAGCAGTTGCGAAAAACTTTTTTGCGCATAGAATAGTAAATAGCTGGAATAGTTTGCCGGTAGAAGTAATTAGTAGCACGTCTATAAAGATGTTTAAGAATCGATTGGACGCGCATGTTGATAGAAAGGGTATAGTTTAAGGTAGTAAAATTAAGGCTTTGTGGGGATAGATCCCACAGCTCAACACAAGTGTTGTGGGATATAGGGAGGCAGCGTCTTGGGTTAGGGGATACTCTCTGTCCTTACACACCCCATTTAAAGAGATTCCTCTGCCGAGCGGTGCCCCCCATAGTACTGTGAGGTATTGGAAAACTCATGATCTTCACTTGCCCCACAAACACCTTTAAATGGGAGACCCATAATGGGTGCACACACTTTCTACATTACTGTACAGTCTTTACAGCCACACCTACACTTTTCCTCGTATGTGTATATATTGTAATGTATATGGTTGTAATTTGACTTGGTCCGCAATCGATATGAACCGTGACTTGATGGATACCGTAATGAAATTGACTGGATTCTTTGGATCTAATAATTTGCATGTCCGTTATATAATAGATATAGAGTGTAACATATTTGTGGATAGTAGTCTATTATGACTTGCTCCTCTGGACCGAGAGATTCTATCTTTAGTTTTAAACCGATAATTAATTATTTTTAAATTGATAATTATTTAGTTTCGTAAAAATTGGTCGTTGCCAATTTACCGGCAGTTTTTAAATAGGTTTCTTATGTTCTTGTGGTTCGGAACCCACGTAAAATTGTAGGTCCCCTCCGCCACCACGGAGGACATACACAATACACGATTACGAACACAGTTAGGTAGACCAGCCATGAGTGGATCCTAGGGTCTTTGTTGGTCTGAAACATTATAACATTATTATAATTCCGCTTTGACAAAATCACGAAAAATTCTATTTTACTTATGAGGCCATAGCCGGATAACCTGAGCTGATTGAGAAACACGGATTGCAGATTCGAAATCAGCAGGAAAAACTCTATAATAATCACTTACAAAACCCTTGACAGCAAAATTTATGCATACCAGTGTTATTATTACCTTTACCCTAATTATTAAATGTATAATATTACCTTTATTATTACATCTGTTGCATTTATATTTATTTCCACATTTATTACTTCCATTATTACATTTTATATTTACATTTACGTTTATTATTCCATTTACATTTTACCAAAAAAAAAAAAAAAAAAAACCATCGAATGAACTAAAAGCGAGTAAGAAAACAATCCAGAGACCTTTAAGAAATTCACACTAAGGTTAGAACACTTTCCCCCGACTCCATAAGGGATTTTTTGACCAAGGATCTCATTAAAGGGTCTAACTTATAAGCACCTTCGCACAAATTAAAATTATCTACTTTTTCTATACATACAGATTCTATTATTTTTCTTTTGACATAATTATTACATTTATAAAGTACCTTACTTGATTCCCAATCTATAGCATGATTATTTTGGCTGGCGTGATAAAAAATGGCATTATTAGTATTACAACTTCTGAAGGCATATTTGTGTTCTTTAATACGGGTTTCAATATTTCTTCCAGTTTCTCCCACGTATACTAAATCATAACTTTTACAGGGAATGCTGTAGACACAGGCTTGTTCTCGTTTTGCAACGTTATTCCTAACCAATTTACTTTTCAACGGTAGACGAATATTTGAACGCCAAAGCAAACTTAAAATCTTTCGTCAACGGTTTTACTCTTTCTAAGCCGGCAATGTAAGGCAAACTCACATATTGTTTTTGGTTAACTGAAGGTTCCCGAGGGATATAAAAAGATTTTCTGGCTTTAAAATACGCCTTTCTGATAAACCACTCAGGATATTTTAAATCCTTAAAAATGTTCCAAATCTTTGAATTTTCCGGGTCCAGCAAATGTGGGCTACAAATCCTAAGTGCTCTTAAAAACATGGAAGAAATAATTCAGCTTTTAACCCCTTCATCATGATATGAAAAATAATGAATGCACGAATTACAATGAGTAGGTTTTCTATAGACCGTGAAATTGGGCTTTCCGCTTTCGTTAATAACCAAAACATCTAGAAAAGGTAATCGTTTGTCGTTCTCCCATTCATATTTAAATTCAATGGAGGGAACAAGATTATTTAATGACTGAAAGAAAGTGTCAAAGTTGTTCCAGTGGTCAAGTCAAAATGAGAAAATATCATTTAATTTGTGCGAAGGTACTTATAAGTTAGACCCTTTAATGAGATTCTTGGTCAAAAAATCCCTTACGGAGTCGGGGGAACGTGTTCTAACTTAAGTGTGAATTTCTTAAAGGTCTCTGGATTGTTTCCTTACTCGCTTTTAGTTCATTCGATTTTTTTTTTTTTTTTTTTTTTTGTAAATGTAAATGGAATAATAAACGTAAATGTAAATGTAATAATGGAAGTAACAAATGTGGAAATAAATATAAATGCAACGGATGTAATAATAAAGGTAATATTATAAATTTAATAATTAGGGTAAAGGTAATAATAATTATTAATAAATGTTAAAAAAAAAATGTAAATGCAATAATAAATGCAGTAATTATGTCAAAATATTAGAATCTGTATGTACAGAACAAGTAGATACTTTTAATTTGTGCGAATGTACTTATAAGCGGGACCCTGTAATAAAATGCCCTTCCGGTGTCGGGAGAACGGTATCTAACCTAGGTGCGAATTTCTCAATGGTCTCTGGATTGTTTCCTTCTCGCCTTTTTCATTCTTTTTTCGGTTTATAAGTTCTGTATAATAACAACAATGAAATAACCAATGTAATAATAAATTTATAATACCTGTAATAAATAATAATGCAATATTAAATGTAATAAATTTAATAATAAATGTAATAATTATGTAAAAAAAATAATAGAATCTGTATGTTTCGAACAGGAAGATAGTTTTAAATTTGTGCGAATGTACTTATAAGCGGGTCTCTTTAATGAAAATGTCCTTCCGGTGTCGGGAGAACGGGATCTAACCTAGGTGCGAATTTCTTAACGGTCGGTCCCTAGACTGTTTTTCCCTCTTGTTTTGGTTCATTCGTTTTTCTGTATCCACCCGAGGAGGATGTCAGTGGGCATCGAAACTGTTGTGGAAATAAACTGTCTATTAGAGTGGGTTTTTATTTTCGTATTTTGACCTTCACGTAGAAAAAAGTGAGGTTTTTTGCGTTTTACTCCATCTTTGAGTGGATTCTCCTTCATCCGCTCACGTCTCTTTGGCAGTGCTCAACTTTTTGTCCTTCGCCATCATCGCCGTGAGCTACGTTATGATGTACACGACAGCGAAAAGCACGCAGACGGCTGCTCGAGACATCGAGAACGTCGACAGTGGGAAACCTGAAGCATCTTCGTCGGCGTCAATGGCGAGACGAATGACACTGATCGTCGTCACTGACGCCGCGTGTTGGCTTCCCATCATCGCTCTCGGTATCGCGTCTTTATTGGGAGTGACGATTCCCCCAAAGGTGATTACGCATTGACATCATAACATCTTATGAGCGACTGCTTCTTCGTCATTAAAAAAATCGTAATGATGTTAATTTCGCTTATATGCTGAGTAATGTTCTCCCAACGGAATAAAAGTGGTAAAGAGATTCAACAAAAAAGGAAGAAATAAAGGAGTACAAAAGTATTTAGAACATTGCATTCGAAGGTGATAAGTTAAATGCTTTTTATACCCTTTCCAGATAAAGATTAATTTAAGGTTTTAGGTTCATCGTCTTGATGCTTACAACTTTTTCTCTGGAATTCTAAAGAATTGAATAACCATTCAGAACGGGAGGAAACTAACTTCACCTTAATTGATCCTTTTTGTGGAGAAGTTCGTGGAGTTTCTTAGACAGAGTTACAGTTTTGCGGGAGAACATTTTTTTAATCCTTAATCCTATATTGTTTATTTGAAAATTTTTCAACAAGTAAAGCTTATTGCAACTAATTCAAAGCAGTTCATATGTACTTAATTAACCCTTAACTGGTATGGTGCGGTTTAGTTACATAAGTGGTATGGTGCGGGTTCATACCACCATACCAGTTAATTAAGGGTTAATAGAGGTTATTATTAAACTATATTATGACCATACAGCTGTTACCATACTATTGTTATTACCATACAATGGTTAAGTTCTTCACTCATTCAGGAGTAGGTAGTACGAGGGTTGTTCAAAGAGTAAGTTTACAAGGTTAATTAATGGTGCATTATGCATAGTACAATAGTGTTGGTGGTAGTACAATATTTTGTTAGGCATATGTGGCAACACTGTTTGGGACGTGGCACCATTGTTTGTGATATGGTTTACCCGTTGTTAAAAATGGCTGCTCTCCTAGACGCGTGGTCCCAAGAGGAGGTGCGTGCTGTGATTCGATTTTTAAGGGCGGAAAAATGTTTCCGCTGCAGAAATTTATCGTTAACTTGTTGAAGTGTATGGAGAGAAGGTTTTAAGTTGACAAAGTGTATCAAAGTGGTGTGCAAAGTCTCGGGAAGGAAGGCAGAGCAACAATGATGCTGCGCGAAGTGGAAGACCAGCAAATGCAACAATTGATGAAAACATTGAACGAATCAACAACGCTGTTCTTGAAAACAGAAGAGTAACAATTCATGGACTTCAAGCAACATTCTATCTCTCACTTGGAACCATATCCAACATTGTCCATGACAAGCTTGGGTTCAACAAAGTTTGTGCGCGTTTGGTACCCAAAATGTTAGCGGATAATCACAAGACTCAGAGAATGGCCGGCAGTCTTTCCTTTCTTCAGCGGTGTTCTGTTGAAAGTTCGCATTTCCTTCAGCGCATTGTGACAGGTGATGAGACCTGAATACACCATCACACACCAGAGTCTAAACGGACGTCCATGGAATGTAAATATCCAGGGTCACCACGAAACAAAAATCGTCCCGTGTTGCTTACTGTAGGTGTGATGTTCTTGCATGACAGTGCACACCCTCACACTGCAAATCAAACTCGTCAACTTTTGGAATCGTTCCCCCATAGTCCTGACCTTGCACCAAGCGACTTCCATTTGTTTCCAGCACTAAAGTTGTTTTCAGCCCAAGTGAAAATGCGGCAATCAGGTGTGATTTCTGTCAAAAACTGCACGACTATATCTGTATGAATTGAGATGACAGAAAAATATCCCTCGTGTCGAACGTCAAACAAATCGCCGGGATCATTTCTGTGTGACGCATGTACACAGACTGTAAACTCTTTTGCGGTATTTAAAGAAATGGAGAATGCAAATACGAGTGCTACGGAAAAGGAGGGAATAATGAGGAAAGAAGAGTACCGAAATGTCCCAATGCAAAAACTGGGTGGATGAGAGAGGAACAAATAAAATTAAAACACGGAACGAAGACATTAAAGAAAGAAAAGAGATAAGTAAAATTTGCGATATGGTAAAACTGCCCAACGAGAATAATGATGAAAAGATAAACGGCCGACAATAACTGGAAACGTAAAAAATGACAATGATAACAGTAAAAATAATGATAATGATAATGAAAATAAAAATAATGATAATACCGAAATTAAAACAGAAATAAACAGACGACAACAAACAGAAGCGTAGAAAATATCACGTGTGTAAATACTATGCAAAAGGGCACTGCAGATATCGGGATGGGCAATGCACATCCCACATTATGTAACTCACATTACACAAATGGATATTGCAGATTTGAAAACAAGTGCAAGTTCTACCATCTCAGTCTGCAACATCTATGCAAGATATGGGAGGTGCAGAAACGGACAAAAATGCCGTTACCACCACCCTCAAAGGAACGCGAGAGGTGGACAGGAAAAACTAGCATCAAAGAGGGTTACCAATTTTTTAGACCTAGCAACACAATTCAACTGCTAAATACCACCCAGCAATTACAAAGTCAACTGACAAACACAGGAACCCGAGAGCCGTACAGAAGGCACACACAAAGACACTTCATGCGATACCGGGACAACAGATATCGAAAAAGATAGAGATGAAAATGCTCGGAGGATCACAAGGCAACGAAACCGGCACTACCATTGGAAAACAAATATTTGTATACATGAAGACAAGCGGGGCACACGGGAAGACCAGGAGCAGGCAAAAATGCTCCTAGCTTTAGCCGACGAATTTATGTTAACTCAAGAAATAACAGAAAATACAAGAAAAAACAACAGCCTAGATTTGGTATTCATAAACAACGGCAACCTAATTGATAACATAGAAATATCCCCAACTATAATATCTGATCACAACATTACTGAAATAACAACCAATTTACTGTAAAAGCAACAGGAAAGGAAAGAAAACGCACTATAGAAAGAAGCAAATTCGAAATTTTTAATTTTCACTCCAAGGCTATATAAACTGGGGAGGTGTTGAATCCAGTATGGTAGCAGAAGATTGGAAAACCATCTTCAAGGCCAAGACAACGGAAGAGATTCTAATGACCTTAGAGGAGAAGAAGCTGGAAATTGTGGAAAGACATGTCCCATAAATGCAACAAAGAGGAAACAGAAGCAGGTTCGAGAGACAAAAGAGGTCAATGTTCCGAAAGAGAAAAAGAATGACTGCAAAATTAAGAAACTGCAAAGAAAACAACATCAGAAAAATATTAAATGATAAACTGCAGAGTGAAGATTGCGTCACACAGGACCTAATTGAGAAGTATACATAAAAAGAAGACGACGACGCTATAGAAGCGATAAAGGTTAACTCAAAGTACTTCTATAATTTTGCAAAAGGAAGTCGACAAATCACACGAATATCGGATCTTTAAAAAATGAAGACAATACTTTATCTGATGATCTAACAGAAGTATCTGAAATATTAAGAGCTCAGTACGAATTATCTTTCAGTATCCCAAAAACTGAGAAACTGATACGCGATGGAAACGCGTTCTTTGAAGAACTGCAAGGGGAAAGTATAACGGACTTCGACTTTACAACAGATGATATTACACAAGCTATAGGGAAACTAAAAGCACACTCGGTGGCAGGACCGGACAAATGTAATGCCACACTAATTAAAAATTGCAAGAATGCAATCGCTGAGCCCCTATATTGGATATGGAGACGATCACTAGACACGGGATAAATACCGGGCATCCTAAAGAGAGCGAGCATAGTCCCAATATATAAAGGAGGAGACGGAGCCGAGGTCAAAAACAAAAACAAGCCAGTGTCGCTTACATCTCATTTCACTAAAATATTTGAAAGAATAGTTAGGGAAAAATCTGACTTTTTGGAAACTCAGAAAAAATTAAATGATAACCAACATGGATTCTGGTCAGGCAGATCATGCCTATCATAATTAATGAAACAATACAACAATATTATTGATGCACTTGAAAGTAATGAAAACAATGATGTAATATAAACAGACTTTGCCAAGACGTTTGACAAGTGTGATCATGGAATCATAATACATAAAATGAAACATATGGGAATAACAGGAAAAGTAGAGAAATGGATATATAATTTCTTTAGTGAGCGGCGGCAAGTTGTTACAGTTCAAGGAATATCTTCATCAGAATCAGAGGTCCTCAGCTCAGTACCACAAGGACCAGTATTAGCTCCATTACTCTTCATAATCATGCTAACATAGATGAGGACGTTACCAGCAACAGCACAGTAACATTCTTTGCCGATGACTCAAAGATTAGTAGAAAAATAAGAAACCCAGAGGATATAAGAGCTCTACAAACAGACATGAACGGAATCTACAAGTGGTCAGAAGACAACAATATGAAATATAGCACTGAGAAATTTCAACTGTTAAGGTACGGTAAAAGGGAGGACCTAAAATGGAATACTATACCCCAAATGGAGAGGAAATTCAGAGAAATTCTAAAGTAAAAGATTTAGGAGTTATAATGACTGATGATGTGAAATTTGGAACACAAAATAAGATAGCAGTGTACAGAACAAAGAGAATAACTGGGCAGATATTGAGAACCTTTAAACGAAAGGACAGGACTACAATCATTTCTCTATTGAAAACACTCATCATACCCAAGTTGGAATACTGCTAGGTCCTAACTTCCCCATATAGAAAACAAGACATTAGTCAGCTAGAAGGGATTCAGAGAAGCTTCACAGCCAGGGTGCAAAGAACTAAATTACTGGGAAAGGTTACGTGAATTAAACCTATAAAGAAGAAGAGAGAGATACACCATTATTTACACTTGGAAGATAATGGAGAAACTAGCCCCTAATCTTAATTTGAATCCTATAATCCCCCCAAGCAACAGTGGAAAGTAGAAAAGGAAGACTGTGTTGTGTTCCCAAATTAAAGGTTAGACAGGGAACATCCTCAACCCTAAAGGAAAATAGTTTTATTGTGAGAGGACCAAGACTGTTTAACCAGCTGCCCAAAGAACTAAGGAACACGAGTGGTGTTGCGGTGGACATCTTCAAGAGAAGATTAGATGCCTGGCTCAGAACAATCCCCGATGAGCCGGGCGTACCTGGCTATGTGAGGTGGAGAGTACAAAAAACCAACTCCTTACTTCACCAGGCCAACTCGAGAGGGGGGGGGGGCAAAAAGCTTGACCTTTGTGAAGTGTGGAATCATCGCACGGAACATTTGAAAGGTTGAAAGGTTAAAGGAACACCTTGGAGGTAAACAGTTTCAAAACGATCCTGACGCAGAAGCGGCCGTACGAAACTGGTTAAAAACTAAGGACCCTACATTTTACTCGACCGGCATCGAAAAGCTTGTCCCACGCTACGACAAATGTTTGAATCTGTTTTGTGATTATGTAGAAACATAGTAATATGTTGTTGGAATACTTGTAATACTTACTTGCCGTGTAAGAAAACAGTTTCTTCAAAACACCTTGTAAACTTACTTTTTGAACAACCCTCGTTAGTATAGAGAAGTTTTGGTAGAAGGCGAAGTAGTAAATTGCAGGAATTTCAAGTTCATGGTTATGGATGACCATTGCCCCATTGCAAGCATCCCTATTTACCTATTTCTCCTGGATTTGCTTCTAACCCTTTTCTTTTCTCCTGGTTCCGTCCCTACACCTTTTCTCCTTTTCCCATTGCCATTACATCTTTACCTTGATTGTTGCCATGGCAACCAGAAGGAGAGAAAGAAAGAAGGGGAAGGAATGACATGAAACAACAACAACAACAACAACCTAAATTAATTTAGGCTAACTAATCTGAAAAAAATAAAAGGAGCGGGAAAAAGATGAAGAGATGAAATTTTCATTATTTATTTATATTAAAATGTATATTACTTATTTTTATCTATAGTTTGAGAGAGAGGTCAGAGAAAGAGAGGACCTCCTTTAAGACATTCCCTCGACACAAGTCCCAAACAACATTGTTGCAATTGGAAAAGTTGACTTATAACGTTCAGCTGACCGGATACTCAGAAACATCTTTTAAATTTACGACCTTTCTTCACCGTTATCTAACACTCTAGTTTACACAACCAACGAAACTGTGATAAAAGCATCCAAACCATCGCTGAACTACATTTGACACCATTTTTGTCTCCCATATATACTGTATATGATTTCAAAGTACCATTTAGGGTACAAATGGCTCGTATATCATCGTAGAGAATCAACTAACTAAATAACTAAAATATAACTGGGTTCCCTTGTTTTTCTACAGATTTTTGGCCTGAATCATGGCATTAATGAACCTCCTCACTGTAAAATTTTGCTTGTTTTATTAATTGCTAATTTTACTCAATTTTATTTCATTAAATTTCTCAGAGTGACTTAATTAATGTAAAATTCTGGTTCATTTTGTCTCATTAAGTGTTCTCAATTGGATACAGGGTGTTCTAAAATTAGCTAGTAAACTTTTATATGAACGTAATATCTTAACAAAAATTATGCGCTATTTAACAATTTTATTTCAAGGAACAATAATAAAAGCAACAATAATTGTTTATTTTAGATGTTCAAAGTGTCTTCCTTCAACTTGAACACATTGTTCACAACCCGCTACTCATCCACAGACATATAAAAGTTTACTAGCTAATTTTAGAACACCCTGTATATATAACTTTGGTTATATATACAGGCTCTTAGTTTCGCTTCCACCAAACTTTTACATCCTGGCGAAGGTCAAGTTTGTTACTCCACTTTAGACCTACAGCTTAACGTGTAATCCGAACCACGACCCACCACGGGTGGTCAAAAATTATAAGGTCCTCGCCCGGACTCGATCTCACAAACCCCCGATCAGCAGTTCAGCGTCTTAACCACTGGGCTATCCAGGGTACTCACTTACCCATCAATTTTTATTTTATGGAAGGATGAACAGCTCGGTTAGCTGCGAACTGCCGTCGCCGAGAATCTAACCAGGGACCGGTGGATTCGTAATCAGCGATGTCAACCACTAACCACCGAAGCGCATATATATATATATATATATAACTGAGTGTTTTATACTTTTCGTTATAAACATTTGAATGTAAGGTAGTGAAAACTGTAACTGTGAACAGAGTGACCAGAAGAGCTGTCAACGAATTAAGCAAATTCTAGGGAACAAAGTAACTTCTACGGAAGCCAGGTACCCCCCAAATGCGACCAAAAAGGGTCGGACTCCACGGTGATAATAAAAATTTAAAGTTCTCCGAAAAACCAACAGAACACACACACACACACACACACACACACATATATATATATATATATATATATATATAATTTATTTCTAAACGTTTCGGAAACCAGGATTCCTATCATCAGTAGCAATAATAAAATAAAAATTTAAGTACACAGTGGTTAAAATTTAAGAAAATATTACAAGTACAAAATGACAAATATAAAAATATAACAATAAAACTTGGTCGTATATCACGAAAGATAAGACAAAATATTGAAGGGTTGTCTCCCCATAAAACCCATATAACCAATTGTCTACCTGTTATATTACTTTCGACCAATTACCAAACCAATTCTAATAAACTGTCATTCAAACGTTACGACGATAACATGATAACATTCGGTATTTATTGTATACTATCAACGATTTTCACTTACGAAACATTTTTAACCTTTTCCTCACTCCTGTTTTTTTCTCTCTAAAATTTTACTTTGAACCCATTCTTCGTTAGGCACTGGCTGGACTTCGCGAACGCAAAGCGTATCTGGGTTCTAGCGCTCTTGGTTGTTCCACTGCTTCGCCTCGGCTTCCACCCGCTCGTTGTCTGTTGGGTAGCCAATTGTACTATGACGGGTATTCTTGCACATCGTTGTCGGGTGGGGTTTCTGCTATTTCAGCCGTGTCCTTGTCTTCGTCCATGAGAGGAGGGTCCTCGATTAGCAGGAAAGTCTCCCTTGGTAACCAGGCCTTCTTTAGTGGGTTTATGTGGAAGGTCTAAATTTTCCAGTTATTCGATAAGGTCCCTTCCAGTGGACGATCAACTTTCGCATATTTGATCTATTTTTTGTCTCATTTCGCAAAAGTACCATATTGCTTTCCAGAATCTCCGAAGTATGCTGACGCCTAGTGTAATACTCTTGCTTTCCTCGTGAGCCTCTTCGGAGTGCTTCTGCGCCTGTTGGAAAGTATGGTTCAATTGCGTTCGTGCCTCTGCCGAAAGGTTAACTCGGCTAGAATAATCCAGAACCCGATTCTGGAGCAAATCGGATTACGGCAGGTTGCAATCACGAACGTAAAACAAGTAGGACGGAATGTTCTTCATTAACGGTTGGTACGTAGTTCAAAGACAGAATGACGTACTTCAGTTCTGGGTCCCATGAGTGAGGGTCTCCTTCAGTTAGAAAGTGAAGTATCTCCTTTATACTCCGATTAAATCGCTCTGTGATCCCGTTGGATTCTGGGTGATCGTGGATGATCCTGTGTGTATCAGGATTTTATTTACAGATATTTACACACCTCTTGGAAAGTGCTTGACACGTTTTCCGACCGACGATCACTCACTATTTCATCCATACAACCACTTTTATAAATATACAACAACAACCCACCAGCGACTGACAACCAGGGATCACCGGGGAAGGGACGTCACCCCGGAAGAGAAAGCCGAATCCTTCATTGGTGGCTTTTGGATTCGAGTGCTAATATGGGCTAATATAATATAGGCTTCAGTAAATAATATGGTAAATTTAGTGCAAAAATTTGTATTATTGATCGGATTTTCGATGTAGCCGTAATTGCAAATATTGTAAATTTCTTTATGTATGAACCTTTTATATGGGCAACTGTTAGTTATAGGATATGTGAATATGGTCATTTGTAAGGTTGCAATTTTCTTAGTTCTACGCGTTGTTCATTTTGTGAATAGTATTAAATAGATTTAGTTCAACTTTTTACATTTACGGTTGTAAAAATGTATAGTTGGTTCGAATTTTGCCCTCCCTTCTCATTTTTATTTTAATAGTTCCATCGAGCCTGTGGAAAATGGGGGCCCACTATCAAGATGAACTCAGGCCAGTAAACTCAATACAATTCTCTCCTAGGGCCTACTGGAAGAAAACTTTTCTTTAGGCCCTAGACCGATTCTTGTCCCGTTCTAACATAGGCCTATTCATGTCAAGCGCGAGGCCTATACTGTTTCTTTAGGTCTACTTGATTTCCGATCAAGGTTTATCCTCATTTATTAATTGTATAACGTAAGTGTAATCTAATTTAACCTGTGAGAAACATAAGATTAAAAATATAAAAACTTGATACTGTTGTATAACAACAATTAATATAAAATTTGAAAATTATAACGGTAAACAACGTCAGCCTACTTAGGTAAAGTTTAAGTTGGAACGTAAAACAACACGAAAAAAACTAAATAAATGACTACGCGACCATTCTTAATGCCGTGCATTCCCGTCTTTAGCACCCAAACACGAACGGTGCAATGATCGAAACAGCAAGAATGAACAGTGAACATCTGCGGGTCATCGGGGAAGGGATATTACCCCGGGATAGAAACCTCGGACCGTTCAATATATAGAACAAATGGGTAAATAAAATATAGTGGTTGTGTTTTAGTTTCTGCTCTGACACTCAAACCACGTAAGCATTTTATCTACTTCTTTGTTCTGTATGATTTGTCTTATCTTTCGTGATATACGACTAAGTTCTATTTTTATATTTTATATTTGTTATTTTGTATTTATATTATTTCTTACATTTGGATCAATGAAAGAAAGCCACCCCCGGCCTTTAGTTAGCTTTATAAGGTTAACTAACGAAAATATCACGACCTAACCTAACCAATCGTTAGGTCAACTGTACGCCCTTGACGATTGGTTAGGTTAGGTCGGTATATTTTCGTTAGTTAGCCTTATAAAGGGAACTAAAAAAAGGCTGGGGGTGGCTTTCTTTCATTGATCCTTACATTTCAACCAGTGTGTACTTAAATGTTTATTTTATTATTATTGCTACTGATGCTGAAAATCGTGGTTTCTGAAACATTTAGAAATAAATTGAATAATAGCAATTTCTGGACTCTCCTTTTTATCCTTGGACTTCGGTTTTCTAAGAACAAATCCATTTCTAATATATACATATATATATTGTACTCGCGGGTTACCCGGTGTATTTAACCCTCAAGTACAATACAGTACTCCTTTTCGGTCCTGAAGGGACCTACAGAGTGCGCTGATCTTTCGGTCACTTAAGGAATCCGGGAGCTTTCCTTAGCCCTTGTTTCACTCGTCGAGTTTAGGTTTATTATGATGGGATTAACTGAGAGTCAACTTTAATTTTAGGCATTTTAATTAAGTTTAAATAAGCGGATTACAGGCGAAAGTTTATAATAAATTGCTTAGCTCTTAGGTTCACAAGGTCATGTTTTAAAGTAAGTTCACAGGGCTATAAGTGAATTGTTCTTAAGTCTACAAGTGACAATTAATGTCACTAAGAAATAAATGAATTTAAGTCTGCTGGTGTTTCCTTCAGTCAGATTCTCAATTCCGCTTATTCCGATATAAAGCTTAGTCCTTGAATTACGTTAGTTTGAAAAGGTGAGACGGTTCCCTTCTCGAGATTACACCCTTGAGTCCTTTCTAGAACCGCCTAAAAGCACGCTAATGACATACGGGGCAACTCGCTCCTTGTTACCCGCAATAAAATGAATAACGATTTCCTGCTAAGACTTTTCCCTCAAGTCTGTTCTAAAATCGTCTCGAAGCAAAACTAATACATACAAGGTAACTCGCACCCTCGTTACCCGCGGAGACCAAGTTCTGGATCTGAGCTCCGCCCAGAATTTACTCTGAATCTCGAATCCTGAATCTTGAATCTGTCCTTCAATGGCTGGACCCCTCCTTATATACGGAGAAATCCATTCTCACATGCGTCAGAGAGGTGAGTCACCATGAGACCAAGAAAATGTTTAGTTCTCAGAGTCAAGGTTCCCATCCTGAAACTCAAAACGGATGTGAGGTGTTAGCTTGGAAGGTACTGTACATGGCCAAACAGCGAGCGCAAGACGTCGCGAAAGTGCATCTGAGCGCTTTTGATTAAAATGAATGGCTGTTTTAATATCATATTTCATATTTCGGGCGCGCGCTTGAGTGCTTAGAAAAGATTTAAGCAGGTTTGAGCGTCAGTTATTGAGATAAAGACGGGCGCCTGTTCTTGTAGGATATTCAAGAAGGTGGGCGTGCTCGTGTATAAGATTTATCGTATTTATTTAATTTTCCAATATTGCGTATGTACTCGTCCCGTATAATATATATATATATCAGGTCATCCCACAAGTAATGTCGTTTTTTACGATAGATTAAATTTAAACTAGTCCTACTCGGTTTAAGCATAAATTTTCCGAAGGTTATATCTAAGAGGAGATCTATCGTGTTTCGCTACATACTTTACAGACCTTGACCAGTGAAGACTTGTGTTTTGCTTTATGTGAACCCCTCATAAACATGGCGATATCAGAAGAGCATATCAGGCATATAATGCTTTACGAGTTCCTAAAGGGAATAGTGCTACTGAAGCAACGCGAAACATTCAGAACGTTTATGGCAACGATATTTGCATGTGAGGAAATGTCAAAGATGGTTTCAAAAGTTTAGGAATGGTGACTGCTGTTTGACAGATGCAGCACGCTCTGGACGCCCTGCTGAGTTTGATGATGACCTGCTGTTAGCTGCACTTGAAGAAGACTGTTCAACAACTGTCGAAGAATTGGCCCAGAAACTCAATTCATCCCCTTCCACCATCCATTGACATTTGCAACAACTCGGGAAAGTGCCTAAGTTAGGAAAATGGGTGGCACATCAATTGTCGGTCGACAATCTAAGCGTGCGGGTAAACATTAGCACAGCTCTTCATTCCTGTGAACTCCAAGATCCTTTTTTCCACCGTTCAGTGACTGGTAATGAAAAGTGGATACTGTACCAGAATGTTAAGCGCCGTCGACAGTGGGTTTGTGCCGGAGAACCAGCGACACCACAGCCAAAACCAAATCTTCACCCTCGGAAGGTGTTGCTTAGTGTTTGGTGGGATAAAGGTGGTGTAATACACTTTGAAACCTTACCACACAACCAAATAATCACCGCTCAAGTATACTGTCAACAACTGGATCGATTGAACACTGCACTAAAAGAAGAGACCTTCTTTGGTTAATCAGAAAGGAAACATATTCCACCACTACAAGGCACGTCCTCATACCGCCCGGATCACTTCTGCAAAAATTGAGGAGCTTGGGTGGGAAAAACTTCCACATCCTCCATATTCTCCAGACCTTGCGCCTTCAGATTATCATCTCTTCAGGAGTCTGCAAAACTATCTGGACGAGAAACAGTATACTTCTTTAGATAACCTGCACACCAGTCTTTGTACGTTTTTTGCCTCAAAACCGCCTGAATTTTATAAACATGGCATTGAAAAGCTTGTAGGACGTTGGACAGAGTGTCAATGATTCCGATGGAAAATATATACTAGATTAAAAACTTTCAGTTGAGTTTTTTTTTGTTCTTCAAATTTCGATCTAAAGAACGACATTATTTATGGGATGACCTTATATATATATATATATATATATATATATATATATTGTTTTTAATTTATTTCATTGATTTTTATCCACTGATGATGGGAGTTTGACTTTCGAAACGTCTGATATTAAAACTTCAAAATGTTGATGTGGGCGTTGATCATCATTTTTATCCTTACACAATATATATATATATATATATAATATATATATATATATATACAGAGGGTGATCAAATTATTAGAGCCACTACATAAAAAATAGTTTTTCTTGTATAAGTTTATTTCTAATGCTAATAATAGTAAAATTTGGCTAATTTAAACACTTATTTTATTTCAGAATATATTTATATACACTCTGAGTCATATTAAACACATTTAGTACTTAGTGGGTCCTCCTTTGGCCTTAATTAAGGCAGCAACCCGTCTAGGCATACTCTCTATACAGGCTTTGCAGCTGGCCTGTATCTCAGGATCACGGTTCCAAACGGCAATTATTCGTTCTATTAACTGTATTCGAGTTGTTATTTCCTCGCCTTTCAGTCTACGCTTTACTATTTCTCATAAGTTTTCGATAGGATTCATATCCGGAGAATTTTCTGGCCAATCCACGAGAGGAATATTCTTTGCAGCCAGAAAACTTTTAACTGACTTTACAGTGTGGCATGGGGCCGAACCTTGCATAAAATGGAATGGCTCACCATTTGGAAACCAGTCGGCGATCTGTGGAATAAGTCTTGTTTCCAAAACCTTTCGGTATTGGTCCTACCTCATAGTACCTTCAACAATGTAAATTCGACCAGTACCTTTACCGCTTACCACTGCCTATATCATGACAGATGTTGAATGCTTAACCTGTACTTACGACGCAGTCTGGATGATATTTCTCACCAACACGTCGCCTAACGTACTGTGATTTATCAGACATGACTAGGAATGTGGATTCGTCACTGAAACCCACCTGCAAATGAAAAGAGAAAGAAATGATTGCAACCAAAATGAAATGTGCCTTGTCATACAAATATCAAAATAATACATTTTACTCAAAATAAGCATACAAGATCACTAAAATATTGTAACTTACCGATTCCCAGTCATCTACAGTGAACTTTGAGTAGTATTTAGCCCACTTTAAGCGTTTTTTGATCATTGTTAGAGTCAATTTTGGCGTTTTCCTTGGCCGGCGACTACTCAATCCAAATTTCCTGGCACGCCTTAAAGTCATTGTCGAAATTTTGATGTTTTCCTTCTCCAGCTCCAATTTAAGTTTGTTAGTAGTGCTTCTCCTATTATTTACTAGTTTCTTTTCAATGCATCTGTCGGCTCTAGGTGTAGTTAGCCTTTTCCAACCACATTTACCCTTTCTTTTTGGAGTCAGCTCTGGATTATCCCCTTCAACTTTAATTTTTGATGTGATCCTGTCAACATTCGCACGTGACACATTCAGTTCTCGGGCTATTTTTCTGTGAGAATAATCAGTTGCAGTCAGCAGCGAGAGCATTCTACCTTTCTTCTTTGGCGATAGATCACATTTCTTACCTATGTTGGGGAGCCTACAGTACATAAAAGTAATTCCTGTAAAGAAACACTAATTTAATAAAAAGAATCACAATACTTGCTGAGAAACAATATCATATGGGTGTATGAGTGCATATTCCACGTACAATGGTTTAAATATAATAACTTATCATTAACTTAACATACACTTAACGCACCTGACCACTTGACACAACCTTCCACGTTCACAGCTGAAACATTACTGAACCCACTTTTCACATACTCACCTCCCCCTACTCCACAAATTAACCCCTATCCCCAGTTTCTGTTATTCAGGTAGAGAACACTACATGTGTTAACAATTTGGAATACTGTCTGCATACTTAAAAGGTTATTTAAACTAAAAATACCATATTATAATGAAAATGTGTTTTTCAAGGGGTGGCTCTAATAATTTGATCACCCTCTGTATAACAACTGATTAAAAGTGAATCATCATGAGTCCCTAATGAGTAACTGTTCATAATTTTAAAGACAAATTATTCATCAGGAATGCTCAATGTCTGACCGTTTATAAATTCATTCAAAATCTAGTCTCAGTGTAAGTATGGTGTGAATGAACTCGAAGGCTATTTTCATTATCTTTCATTCGTTTTTCACAACAATTGTCTGTCAGCAGTGGCCTTCGGAGGAAACGTAATTTTGTCTGTCCCATGTTTTGTTGCTACTATACTACAACTACTACTACTACTACTACTACTACTATTACTACTACTACTACTACTACTACTGTTGCAGTGTAAAAATTTTACACGTTTAATTATAAACATGCTAAGAGAGTTTTCAGTATTCTTTATTTTTATTTATTTATTTTCCTTTTTTTCTTTTCTACTTCTTTCTTCGGCTAGCCGAGTAGATCTTACGGTCTTTGTTAGACTGTAGCTCTCTTCTCTCTCTCTCTCTCTCTCTCTCTCTCTCTCTCTCTCTCTCTCTCTTTCTTTCTCTCTCTCTCTCTCTCTCTCTCTCTCTCCTCTCTCTCCACTGACGCACAATCAGCTTTGCAAAATTAAGATTTTAAGAGCTATCTGTGTTTTGACAAAAGTTCGATTGTCGATTGTTCACTTTAGTGGCCACGGTAAATGGTGGTATATAACGCGTACTGACTGCACAAGGCATCTTTTCCAGTGTATAAACAGTTTTGACGGAGTATATTCTGTTTCAGATCCAAAGATATCATAGGACTTGAACATAAAATAGGTCGTTCTGATCTTTTCCACGGATATTCATTTTACATTCTGCCAGAGCTGTGTCTAAGGTTATTATTAGTGAACCACAGGCAATAAAAGACGTTTTTCGTTTAAGATTTACGCGTGGGTGGCTGTGTTCGTGCTCCCTCTTAACGCAGCTGTCAACCCCATTCTTTACACATTGTCGACGGCCCCTGTCAGGAAAAGGATTCGTCGGCTCTGGATGCCCCTTTGCTCCCGAACGGGAAGCGACAATCGTCACGACCAACTAAGGGTCTCGGGTACGTAAGAATCCGTTAAGTACATCTTCAGATTAGCTGTTCTAAATAGGGCAATAGCAATGACTTAGCTGACCTAACCAAACCCAACCTGTCCAATTGAACCTAATTCTTTGATTGTCCTCAGTGAGTTGCAGCAACTGGAAATCTTCGATCAAGAGTCGATTGACGGTGATTGCAGACTCCGAAGGAGCAACAACGGAGACGCGCCTCATCGCGCCTCACACTTCTGTCACCGCCCTCACTTCCTTTCCTTCGAATCCCTCGTTTAGGGATAGCGCTTCCAGGGAGATCTATTCAGAGGAGAACTGGGCCAAGAGCTCGCAAAGAATTTTCAAGAAGAATTTCCCGGCACTGGATGTTGGGACGGAGGAAGAGGAAGAAAAGGACCGATTCAGGAGGTACGCAGTGTCAACTGGACATAAGAGGGGTTCGAAGGAGAAAGAGTGGTCCAAGGAGTTGGTTCCACTGGAAGACCTGACGAAGAAGAAGAGCGGCAGAGTTGGATCCAAAGGCGCTAACCTCGGGAGGAAGAAACAGAGCCACGACCATCGCTACGACTGACGCAGCAAACCCCTTCCAATCAGAGATCTTTCCTGCCGCTGAATGAGACTTGAAAACGATGTTGGGGCGCAGTTCAAAAGTGGTTATTGAAAACCAAACCACTTTAAATCACAAACGAAAAGCTCTCTAATTTATTCACTTTAAATGAAAACTTTGTTGCAGATGGAATAAGAAATAAAATAAAGTGACAAACTAGAAGTTACTTTCTAAGTGTGGTTCTTGCATTTAAAAAAAACGCATTCACTGGAAACGATGAATAAGTGACGACAATTCACTAAACTTCGTCAACGCCGTGAATATGAATAAAATGTACACTCAACATTTTAATATGTACAAGGTACATCCTATGCCTCTAACAAGAAAGGCCGTATCGATATTGTATTTGTGTTCTTTATTCATTTACTTTTCATATACAAATATTATATATATATATATATATATATATATATATATATATATATATTAATATATATATATATATATATATAAAGTAAGTCCCCAACTTACACTGTTAATTCGTTCCGAAGGTCGCCGTGTAAGTTGAAAACCGTGTAAGTTCAACACTGCTTAAATACGATATATTTTGTGACATATACGTTCGTTTCTATAGATAGTTAAAGCTAAAAAGGTTGGGTTTATAAACCCTTAAATCCTTAAATCGTTAAATCCTAAGCCTTAAATCTATTAAACCATCCGTGACTTGCATTGAATGTAGCATCAGCAACACTCACCATGTTTATCTTTAAGGGCTTTAAAAAGACCCAAGGCTTTCTCTCGTATGAGCATAAGGCTTATTGACATTTGTCGTTGATGTTGGGCTTCATTCCAAACACTCGATAATTTTTCCATTTCTTCTATTAAAATGCTTCTTTTCTTGAAAATAATTGTGGCCTGCATTGGTACAGAACTTTTTACATGCTGCATAATTCGATCTTTATCTTTTATAACTGTTCTAATCGTTGACTCATTCATTCCATAAGCATCTATTGAGCGGCAGTTTAACTAAGGATTGTGCTCGCGTATCCGTGTATGATATCTACGGATCCGTGTAACTCGGACCCGTGTAAGTTGGGAACTTACTGTATACAGTATATATATATAAATTATACAGTGTGTTCCATAAGTCCTTCCTCATAGGAAAATTTAATTTAAAATAAATTTTCATATGATACCGGACTTATGGAACACCCTGTATATATATATATATATATATATATATATATATATATATATATATATTATATATATATATATATAACTTCAACGCCCCTTATGAAAATGTAATTTTTGTTTATAGAAATAAGACATTTCTGTCCTCCAAACTTGGATCCTCATCAGTGAAAAGGTGAACATAGAGACAATGTCTACAATGTCTAGTCGTCAACTAATGAGAATCCCTCGGTTGGGCCCTAATACCTAAATGTCTCTTTTAGGTTAGAAATATTCTTGTTTCACTTTTCCATTTGAGTATGTTAATGTGTATTATCTATATCTATCTATCTATCTATCTATCTATCTCTATATATATATATATATATATATATATATATGTATATTTTGGGGAGTTCATCTTTTTAGGAAAAGAAAAATGTACCCCTTTTCTTCAAATGTTGCTCAAAGGTAGTTTTATTTTATTTAAAACATAAATCTAAAAATGATGAAATATATACTGTAAGAAATAAAGAACATTCTTTTGACATATCTTTGGATCATATTAACTCTTATTGTTGAAGGCACAGGTTGTCCAAGAAATAATGGTGCAAATTAATTCGTCATATTTCTTTTTAATCACTATATAATATATATGATTGTTTATATTTCCAACCTGCCCAAGTTTATAACACTTTCACAGGATGACCATCACTTGTTGCTACGAACTCCATTAGAACATTAGCGAGATGGTCTCGTGGAATGGATTCAGTCACCTCTGTTTCTTTGAAGGAGTTCTGGCAGACAACTAAGTTTGTCACAACACACAAATGTTCTAACATACCCCCCATAGATAAAATTCCAAAAAGGTTAAGTCAGGTAATTGAGGTGGCCACGGCCGATCCAGCGCTGAGAAAAGGTTGCGTCTAGAAGTTGCGAACAGCAACGGCATAGTAATCTTGTTGAAAGATTACACTTCTCATATAAACCCCAGTAACCTTTAGCTGGAAAAGAAAAACTGTCTGCCGTATACTAAGACAATTCACTCCATTCACGGTATAATCTTTAAAGAAAAGTTAAATGATTACACAGTTACGTGACGTCGTACACCAAACATTAACTTTTGGTGAATCTCGTTCATATTGATGTGTTTCAACATGGATAGACCATCTCGATCACCCGACGTAACGCCTTTAGACTTTTATGTATCGGTTATGATAAACAAGTTAATAATTATGGATTTTGTCTCAGAAATGCGCCTGAATTCTGGATTTTTACCGGATTTTTTAATAATGAATTTCATCTGCCACTTTTAGTCCTTTCCCATTTCTTAGACTGGCTTGGGACAGTCCATGGCTGGGTTTGGGGCATAATGAATTTAGTAAAGCCGATACCATACGGACATTTGTTGCCGATTCCTACCCCTGAATTGTTCCCCATTTTGTTATGTAGAAAGGAGGAGCCAAAGGCGAGCGCCCGCAAAAATGTCCCATCCATAGAAGAAGGAGAGAGACAAAGTCAAGGTCTTTAAAAACGATGCATTTTTTAAAAATTTTGAGATGATTGTGTAGTGTGTAAGATGCATGTACTGTATGTGTAGTGAGGAATAGAGGGAGAAGTTTGTGTTTGGAAGCATGCTGGACTGCTCACAAGGTAGATGAGACACGGAGAGAGATTAGCAAAGGAGTACAATAAAAGAAGAAATGGGAGTTTCACCATTCCCTGTCTCCTTGCCTAAGGTTTCCCCTGGTGTACTTCCTTGGTTGATTGGTGACTGCAATCTCTTGGTTTAAAACTGATTATAGCCTTTTACGGATTAGTTGGCAGCAATCGTGATTTTAAAATATATTCAGTATATTAATAGCAATGTAGCAACAAAATTTTGTTTTTTAAACGACGATTACTGCCGACAAATGCTGAACGGCTCTAATCGGTTTTAAGACGGTAACGATTCAATGGGAGAAAAACGGCAACAAACGGCCATGTGATGTAAGCAGTCTTCAGGATTGCCAGATACATACGACGAAAAGTAGCATGATTATTTGCAAAGTGTAACGTCAAATGGGAAAAAGTACCCAGTATAACATGTAAAATGCATATATATATATATATATATATATATATATATATATATATATATATATATTGCTTTTGGATGGGGGGGGGCTTCCCGGGTTGAGGCCCCCTGTGACCCGGTCGTCGATTTGTGACACGATCTTAATTGACGAACAGAAATATGGATGAACGTTAACAAATTAATGCACGATATGGTTAGGACACGAAGATTGTATAGTAGCGTGTACAATTTCACACAAGAATTTTGTAATCGAATGTTAATTGTTATACAAATAAGGATGTTACAATTTGGTAGCGTAATTCCCTATATTTTTCTTCGTATAATTATTCACTCAGTCCTCATGACCTCAGCTCATGAATTGGATGTTTTATCGTATATTGTTTATCACTTTATTTAACGGTGCGTAGGCTGACAATTCTGGATCATTTAGTTGAGTAATATCTCTTTCACGAATTTTAAAGTATAATATAAATCTAACTCCAACTGATGATATTAAAACTAAAACGTTTTAGACTAATCTTATGTTCATAGGTTGAAAAAAGTTTACGTTATATACTAATTGTCCAAAAAGTTATTCACCTTCATCCCCAAGGGAAAAATTAAATTTTATTTATTGAGCGGATTTCGTACTGATATAGATCCACTTCACCACGGCCTTCGACAGAACAAAATTAATCAAAGGAAACCTGAATGTGCCAACACGGATTCCAAGTTCGTCTGAATGCTTCTTTCGCTCTATCGTTTTCCGTCTCTCGTCTTGCGATGCGGTTTTATAGCCCATCCAAAATTGTGGCGTTCCAGTTTTTTCTTTTATCTAGTCCAAATTTCTTTAATTCGTTTATCATACTTCCTAGAACTTAGAAAGACATTTTATATGTATCATATTAAAGATTTTAAATAATGCTAACTGTTTTATATTTTGAAGTTCCAAAATGAATTTATTTCATATTATAGCTGGTGAAAAATTAAAATTACTTCAATTTATAGGAGTTCACTATATATTATATTATTAAAGACTGCCTCATTTTTGCATTCAAAACATGGCAATTGTATTTATATCTGCTGCCAAAAGTTATCGAAATCATGTTGAGTACAAATCGACACTGAAGTTTTTTCCCATTCTTAACTCTTTGGGAGAAAGCGAACAAGAGTATGTGCTGGACACTTTAAACCAGTGGGTCACTTTTATATTCTAACTTTTTCATTGAATTGAAAAGACCCGTGGAGCCACTGAAAAGACCCGTGGGGGTCACATTTGGCCCGCGGGCCAGGGTTTGTTTGTGCTTTAAACGAACTCAATCTCATCATCAATGATCGTAGAGGTCAGCGTTATGAAAATGCCTCCAATTTGTCTGGCAGATATGCAGGTTTACAAGCTCGCAGACTGGAAATTACCCATCTTCCAGACTACATGCCCTGTGCAGTTTATTCATTGAACTTGGTTCGTGTCGCAAGTGTTGTTTGCTGCCTGGAGACCATAAACTGCTTTGGCACTCTGCAGGGGATGTGACTTGTCAGCTGGCTCAACAAAGCGATCGAATTCTGACACTGAAATCCTCGTCAGTTGCCCGGTGGCAGGTTGAACGAAAGGGAGGAAATTTAAAGATAAGTAAAAATTTTAAAATAAAGAGAAGAGAATCCGAGTGAAAATTCTACAATACTTCAATGCGTTAACAAATGCTTCTAAGTCGGGTTTAAGGCAAGATAAACATCTAGTTTCTTTTTAAAGGACTCGACCGAATTACTTTGAACTACGGTGGTTGGCAATCCATTCCACAAATTAACTATACAATTGAAGAAAAAATGCTTATCTCCATTAGAATTAAAATATTTACCGACTAATTTCAGACAATTTCCGTGAGTTCTATCTGCATTTGTGTAGGTGAAATATTCTTCAGCGTCGACGTTATCAAAACCTTTAATCATTTTAAATACCTGGATTAAATCTCAAATACGCCTTTTTACAAGTGAGAATAAATTTAATGTTTCTAAATGGACAGCGTATGGTTTGTTTCTAAGTCCAGGAATCATATTAGTAGCCCGTCGCTGCACTCTCTCCATTCTGTCAATGTCCTGTCGTAAATATGGGGACCAGAACTGAACACGGTATTCCAGTGGGGTCGTACTAAGGAATTATATAATGTTGGCATTCTTTTTCGGACTTAAATTCAAATTATCTACCAATAAATCCTAAGATTGTATTTGCTTTTCTAACCGCTTCGATACATTGCTTATTCGGTTTAAGAGTGTTGGCAACATTAATACCAAAACCTTTCTCTTCCATAACACTCGTTAGTGTCTTGAGTAGTATGGTTGCAAAAATCCCGAGTGCAAATTAATTATATGCAACATGATCAACAAGTGCAACATTCCATGCAACAAGGTATGGGTTTGACCCTCCAAGGGAGGGAGATGGAGTTATGTAACAAGGGTAGAGAGGGGCTTAGACCCTCCAAGGGGGGTAGATGGAGTTATGCAACAAGGGTGGAGAGGGGGTTAGACCCTCCAAGGGGGATAGGTAGGTATGCATGAAGGGGGAAGTAGGTAACCTAACAAGGGAGGAGTGCTGGGCAAGTTCCGCACACCTTCCGCACCTCTGCACATTCGCACTGTGCGGAAGTGCGAAATGGTGTGCGGAGGTGCGGTGTGCGGTCACCTCGGTAAGAAGGTGCGGAGGTGCGGGTGTGGAAGGTGTGCGGATTGGTCCGCACACCCGTAATTTTCTGACCTCTCATAACAAAAAAATGACTTTATTGTATTAAAACTTTATTTTCACAATTAAATATTAAATAAAAGTTTATAAAAGTATTAATATATTAATGGAAACTTATATATTTCCTTGCGATAAAACTTTATATATGTAAGTAGGGTGCGGGTGCGGGTGCGGTTGTGCGGAAGTGCGTAAACTTAAAGGTGTGCGGAAGTGCGGGTGCGGAAGAGGCTAAAGTGCGGGTGCGGAAGTGCGGGTGAGAACCTCCCATTTGGTGTGCGGTTGCCCAGCATTGGCGAGGAGAGTGCGGGGTTGAAGAGTGCCGGGACTAGATCCTCCAAAGGGGGAGTGGGTAACCTAACCTAACAAGGGTAATAAAACACAAGAAGGAGAGAGAGGAGAGAGAGATCCTTTCGTGGGTATATCGCGGCGCATAATGGAGTCTTCACAAGCCATCCTGGGGGGGTTTTAGTTTCACAGCCATTTGGCATAGAAGCCAGCCAATCGTATGGCGTAATCGGCTGGTAGGCAGTTTCTTTAGAGGGTAAGCAGCCAGAGAATACGGCCAGGGGCCTTAGTTTAGTGACTTATATATACATATATAGGCTAACTGGAGCGGCACCACCTATCACATCAAATTCTTAAAGTAAAATGTGGCCATCCTGGTCGGTTTCCGAACCCGCCAGTCGAAACAGCTAGAGAATACACCCAGTCGCCCTCCCCCACACACTGTATCTTTTATATATATATATATATATATATATATATATATACACATGCACCCTTCATTTCCATTAATAGAGACATTTGTTTGCATGGTGTAAAGGAGAAATGAAACAACTACATCGTTCTGTCTATTTAATATATATCATTCATGAAATGCATTCAGTAAATATGTATATACATTAAGTGCAAACCAAGGATAATACATACATGATTTATTTAACACATATATTTACATCAAACTTAAAAATAACAACCAGTAGGGAAGAATTGTATATACATTAGACGCAAAAACAGGAATAATACATACTGGAGGTGTCTTCTTAACTAAATTATCACGCGTTATTAATTATTCATAACCAATATATTTTATTTATTGTTTTTATTATAATATTTACTTGATTAAACTAAGGCAAGTACATAAACCTTTTTTTTTTTGAGAAGTGCGAAATTCTCATCTTTTAGAAAACATAGTCAAATAAGGTTGATTTTGCTTTGCTAAGGATCATCCAGTAGGGTGTGGTCACCGTCCGTGGGAAACAATCAGCCGAGGAGTGGGCAGATAAGTTATTTATTTATTTTTTATTTATTTATTTTTTTTGTTATTGTTCATAAATTGCCTTCTATCTTTATCCCTCTTTATTAATACTTTTCCTGTTGCAGAACCTTCGTCGTTAGGTTAATTACATATATATTCGTTCAGTACAATTTTGTGTTACAGGAACCTGTCTGCTGTGTTTCAAGAACGTTTTGCCGGGCTTGCATTTTTGACGTCACAACTAGACACGTGGTAGACGTACGTTTTATTCATTAATTGATCTTTACTTATTCCCGGAGACTTACGTCGTTATTAGATTACTATTATTACCTCTCTATTAACTTCCAAACGCTAGTAATTTAATTAGTTAATAACATGGCACCCCTGTCAAGTACTTGCAGTCAGTGCGAAGGAAAGTTTGCTGCTTACGCGTTTAATTTAGCTAACAATAACGATAAATTAGTTTGCAGGTGGTGCTCGAACATGGATTTGCTGAAAAACGAGCTACAGCGTGAGAGGAAGGCCAGAGTGAGGCTTGAAGAAAGGGTGATGCTCCTGACGGCGAAATTAGAATCCCTTGGGCCTTCTGGGAGGAGTTATTCTTCAGTCGTAGCCTCTCCTGCTTCAATTTCTACTAATGGTATAAATAATGCTGACAGCCCTATCTCTTCCCCTAGTTCCCGACCCTTTGTTCAAGTGCGTAATAGAGCCCCATTGAGACAACCTAAGACTTGTCTACCAGTAATAACAAACAATAAGTTTTCTGTTTTAGGTTTCGAAGACACTGATGAACCGAAAATACGATTCGTTGGTGATTCCATTGTTCGAGGGCAGCTCGAGGAATTCTGTGGGAGAAACCGCCGTCGTAGGCGCCGTTACTGCTACCCTGGTGCAGGGTGGAGGATATAACTAATAGTGTTGATTTATTTACAGAGGGAACCTCTCAGGACGCAACAGATGTTATTCATGTCGGTACTAATATAACGTTTTAAATTCTAGATTGGAAGAGCTGCTGGCTAGTTAAGGGGACTTACTAGAGCGACTAAAGAAAAAAACTAATAAGTTTGTTTTAACATGTATACTTCCTCGAATATCCAACGTGGCGATTTCTACAGCAAGGCGACCTATATTAACAATAACGTGGTCTCTTTGCCAACAGGAAGGAGTGCATTTTGCAAATTTTTGGAACAGTTTCTACGGCAGGAGGGACTTGTTCCTCGGAGATGGACTTCATCTTAATGACGTTGGAGCTGCGCGTTTAAGAAGACTACTTCATAATACTGTCTCTTCTTTACAGGTTGTCGTAACTCGAACAGTCCCGGCGTAATTTCCTTAAATTTCTCTTGCGCGCACGAAGGTATCGCGGTTACAAACAATTTGAAGGTTCTATACTTAATGCTCGTAGCCTACGAAATAAAATAAACGAAATTTTTTCTTTACTTGCTTGTAAAGACTATGATTTAATTACGATAAATGAATCGTGGCTTAGCACTGAAACACGTGACTTTGTAGGGGAATCTCAAATTAGAGGTTACAGACTTTTTGTTAAAAACAGAATAGGTAGGCGAGGAGGAGGTATGTTGTATATCAAAGATAATATTGCGAACGTTATAGAATTAAAGCATAGAATTCCAGAACCGATACATTCGACTATAGCAGAACTTAAATTGAAAGATTTCAAACTTGTTGCTGTTATATATAAGCCCCCTAACAGCTGGTACGGACAAAGCGTTATATCGTAAACTAAAGAGAATAATAGGTAGTGAACAGGCCTTAATTATGGGTGACTTTAATTGCGCTAACGTGAATTACGATACAATGCAGGGAGACGCGGAAGGTAATCGTTTAGTTAATTTTCTCGGGGATAGCTTTCTTATTCAAAACGTTGGGGGACCTACGAGGTTGACAATATTTTAGATTCAGTAATAACTACGGATGAGAGGTTAATCACTGATCTTCAAGTAATAGAAATGTTAAGCAATAGCGATCACAATATGGTAGAGTTTGTCCTCTCAGTAAGTCACTCGAATCCAGCTAACTCGCCTAAAATTCCTAACTTCCAGCGCGCAGACTTTTGTAAATATAGAAATGAATTATCACACGTCAATTGGGAAAACATAATGGGGATCACCAACGCAAAATTAATGTGGGAATCGTTTGAAACAGTATTTAGGACTATAGTGTAAATGAGGAATGTGTACCGTACAAGATTAAGCGTGCGAAAGTAAATAATAAGCCCTTGTGGTTTACTTCTCGAGTAGGGGATATTATAAAGAGTAGAGATAGGGCTTATAGGCTACATAAGTGATAAAGACAATTTGTGGTTACGAAACAACTACATATCTCTAAGGCGTGAAGCGAAAAGCGTAATAAAAAAGTCCGAGCGCGATTTTGAAATTTCCATAGCTCGTGACACCAAAGAAAATCCCAAGCGATTTTTTTAATACGTCAATAACAAGAATCCGATAAAGAGTGTCTTGGCCGCCGTCACTCTTGGGGCCGTTGAAAAATTCTGACGGAGAGCTAATTTCTAAAAACAAGCAAATGGCTACCCTGCTAAACGAATTTTTTACGTCAGTTTTTACAATAGAAGATGTAACGAATATCCCTACAGTCATAGACATAATACCTTTTGATAATGGTAAAACTTTAGATAATATTGTGGTTAGTGAAAGGGAGGTACTGCACTATATTTGCAAAATGAAAATGCTTAAATCACCGGGGCCGGATTCCATATATCCCATACAACTAAAAGAATTAAAGGAAGGCATTGTTGTGCAGTTAACAAAGATTTTTAATACGTCTATTTCTGAGGGGTGCGTACCAGATAATTTCAAGTTAGCATATGTAACACCTATTTTTAAGAAAGGCGATAAAGGTGCGGCGGGAAATTATATGCCAATCAGTTTAACGTCTGTTGTCAGTAAACTACTGGAATCAATAATTAGGGATCATACAGTCAAACACTTAGAATTGCATAACTTGATTAGAAATACGCAGCACGGTTTTAGGCGAAACAAATCTTGCTTAACTAATTTTTTAGAATTTTTCCAAAGCGTGGTTGAGGTTTACGATAGTCATCGGGCAGTAGATGTAGTGTATTTAGATTTTCAAAAACCGTTTGACACCGTACCGCACAGAAGACTCATTGAAAAAACTAAGGCTCATAGAATCAGGGGTGTAGTAATAAAGTGGATAGAAGAGTGGTTGCAAGGTAGAAAACAGAGGGTGGTCTTTGATGGAACGGAGTCGAGTTGGGCTAATGTAGCGAGCGGCGTTCCTCAGCGTTCTGTATTTTGCCCCTTGCTTTTTCTTATATATATTAACGATTTAGATGTCGGCCTAGTTAGTACAGTTTCAAAGTTTGCGGATGACACGAAGTTGGGTGGTAGGGCGATTAATGACGAAGGTAGAGGTAAAATCCCGGAAGATCTGACTAAAGTCGTAGATTGGTCAGTCAAATGGCAAATGAGATTTAACGTCGATAAGTGCAAAATTTTACATATAGGTTCGCGTAACGTTAATTTTGCGTATATGTCAGGGAAGGAGTTGGCAAGCGTAGAGCAGGAAAAAGATTTATGAGCCATAGTCACTGGCAAGGTGGTGTATCGGGGCCAAAAAAAGTAACGCGATACGATACTCGATACACTGGCAAAAATGTATCTCGTTACGATACTAGATAAATGAATAATATATGTATCGCGATACGATACGATATATATTATATATATATATATATATATATATATATATACTGTATATATATAAATAATATATAATGTATAATATATATACAGTATATATATATATATATATATATATATATATATATATATATATATATATATATATATATATATATATATATATATATATATATATACATCATATATGACATATGAAACAACTGAATTACTTTCTATTTTTATTGAATTTTACAAACAATGACTTCTCAAACAATTCATCAGACATTCTGGGGAAAGATCACTAACTGAGTCTATGATAAAGTATCGCGTTACTCACACTTATTTTTATCGTATCTTTCGATACGATACAAATAATAAAAAATGTATCGCGATATGATACAAGATACAGAAAATGTATCAGGTATCGCGATACTACGCCACCCAGGTCAATGGTGATTTAAAAGTGGCGAAACAAAGTACAGCAGCGGTCAATAAAGCGAACAAAGTGCTAGGTTTTATAGCTAGGAATTTTTAGTACAAACCGAGTGATATTATTGTTCCTCTTTATAAATCATTAGTTAGACTCCATTTGGAGTATGCGATCCAATTTTGGGTAGCACAGATCACTTCCAATACCGTTGATTTTTTCCAATTCGGCATCAATGTATTCCGGATTGGCGATCCTAAGAGCACGGAGAAACATTGAAGAAAATATGACCTTCTTAATGGGGGGTGTCATGTCCAGAGTAAAAGTGTACGACTGTACGTAGGACAAATTGTTTATTTTTTCCGAGAGATACTAAACTTAAAACCTGGGCTTTCCCTATGTACACGCACATCCAAAAACGGGATTGAGTTGTCTTGTTCCACTTCTAAAGTAAACTTAATGGAGGGGACTTGATCATTTAACTGAAGGAGGAAGTCATCCAGGTCACGATTCATGGGCTAGATACACAAGATATCGTCGACGTACCGCAACCATGGGATGCCAACCCCCAGGATTCTCGGAATGTAAGTAATTTCGAAAAAATCCATATAAATATTGGAGAGGAGGGGCGACAAGGGGTTGCCCATGGCCATCCCAAAAACCTGTTGATAATACTCACTATTGAAAGTAAATTTACAGTCTTTGATGCAAAGCTTGCATGGTTGCGGCACGTCGACGATATTATGTGTATCTGGCCCATGAATCGTGACCTGGATGACTTCCTCCTTCAGTTAAATGATCAAGTCCCCTCCATTAAGTTTACTTTAGAAGTGGAACAAGACAACTCAATCCCGTTTTTGGATGTGCGTGTACATAGGGAAAGCCCAGGTTTTAAGTTTAGTATCTATAGGAAAAAAAAAACAATTTGTCCTACGTACACTTTTGCTCTGGACATGACACCCCCATTAAGAAGGCCATATTTTCTTCAATGTTTCTCCGCACTCTCAGGATCGCCAGTCCGGAATACATCAATGCCGAATTCGAAAAAATCAACGGTATTGGAAGTGATCTGTGGAATCTTGTCTTAACAAGGCAAAACGAATCTTCTATCGTGTGAATAATAACACTCGTACTTTGTCAAAGAATATTTTAGTACTTCCATTTTTTCCGGGCTTTTTAGGCATTGCTAATGTACTTAAACTTTTGGATATTAATGTAGTATTTTCATATAACGATATTGTGAAAAATCAGTAAAAAATAGCCCTACCAATAATTTAGGCATTATCTATAAAATTGTTTGTAAACAATGTGATTCCTTTTACATTGGTCAGACGGGAAAGGATTTGAACACGCGTGTAAAAACGCGTGTAAAACAGCATCAATATTCCGTTAGAACGGGACAGTCGTCCATTGCCTTTTTTGTCCATTTGTCAGAGTTATCCCATTGAATTGATTGGAATAATGCTTCAGTTTTGTTTCACTCTAGCAACATTGTTAATAGAAATATTCTTGAGTCTGCTATTATCCAACTTACAAATAATTTTAACATGAGCAAAGGTCTTTTTCAACTCGATCCTGTTGTTTTGAATTCGTTCAGAACAGATTTAGACAAGAAGGGCAGAGTGCTAAAACTTTGGTAATTTTTCCCTTATAAATTTGTATGCTCCTCTTACAATTTTTATTTTATCAATTTATTTTTATTTTATTATTTTTTTTGTGACCTATATATCATTCAGGCATTATCTATAAAATTGGTTGTAAACAATCCATTCGATCTTGTGTTGAATTCAGGCAAAGTGCTAAAATTGGTAGTTTTCCTTACAAATTTTTATGCTCCTCCCACAATTTTTATTTATATATTTATATATATATATATATATATATTTATATATGTGTGTGTGTGTGTGTGTGGGAGTGAACTCAGAATGGTTTCCTGAGGTTTTTTATGATACACACAGACCCTGCATGGAACAAGGAACTCTTCTGGGAAAATTAAATCCACTATAGTCCGAATAAGTAATGGTAAATGATAAACACTATAGTTTTTTCTTTTTCATGATATTAGTCCGACGTGGCCAACGGGTCACTCGCAAAGAGGTCCCAAAAGTATAGCTTCCCTCACCAGCTCTCTGCAAAGCAGATAGGATCCAGCTTTGGGACAGGATCTATTGACCAGTTGCCCACGTCGGGCTAACATCATGAAACAGAAAAAACTATAGTGTTTGTCATTTACCATTACTTATTCGGACTATAGTTGGTTTAATTATCCCAGAAGAGTTCTTTGTTCCATGCACGGTCTGTGTGTATCATAAAAATTCTCAGGGGACCATTCTGAGTTTATTCCCATCATGAAACGGACATGTTATGTGACTTCAAAAGTGGACGTTCAATTCTGCCAGTTGAGGTTTAAGTTTTGGTTTTTGGCTAAAAATATAATAGTTACCCCTTTTTTTTTATGTATTCAATCCGACGTGAATGCAACGAGTCTTTTGCTTATATTGAGGTTCTAAATGTAGCGGGGCTAGGCTGCTTTAAATCCTAGATCCTGTCCCAAAGCTGGATCCTTTCTGCTTTGCAGATAGCTGGTGAGGGAAGCTATATTTTTGGGACCTCTTTGCGAGTGACCCGTTGCTCACGTCGGGCTAACATCATGAAAAAGAAAAAACTATAGTGTTTGTCATTTACCATTACTTATTCGGACTATAGTGGATTTAATTTTCACAGAAGAGTTCTCTGTTCCATGCACGGTCTGTGTGTATCACATATATATATATATATATATATATATATATATATATATCCGAATGTTTTGGCTCCTCTTGGGGCGTGAGACAAGGCTCCTTGCTTTCCCCTATGCTGTTTAATGTGTATATTGACGGATTAATTGCTTCACTTAATGAGGCAACAGTGGGATGTTGTATAGATAACACAAGGATAAATAACTTAGTTTATGCCGATGATATGGTATTAATAATTCTCTCTGTTAAAGGTCTGGATCGGCTACTAAAAGTCTGCGAAGTGTATTAGCAGAAACATGATATTCTTTTTAATGTCACAAAAACTAAGGTTATGCAGTTTCATCCTAAAAGCTGTAATCAGCCAGCTGATATTGGATTTCAAATGAAAGGTGAAGTAATTGAGGAAGTACAAGAGTTTAATTAAGTATTTGAGTCAAACTATTACCAGCTCCTTGAGTGATGACTTCAATATAAGAAAACAATCTCGAAGCATTTGTGCTAAAGCGAATATGACTATAAGGAACTTTCGGTTCTGTATAAGTGAAGCTAAAGACACCCTCTTTCGTACTTTCTGCAGTAATATATACGGACAGCAACTCTGGGTGAATTATAAAAAAGGTTCTGGCAGAACCCTGAATTTGCTGTACAACAGGTCTTTTAAACTTACATAAATTACCCCCGAGATGCTCAGCTTCGCAAATGTTTGCTACCCGCAATGTCCAGAGCTTCCCGGAGGTAACAAGACGTGCTCAGTACAGTCTAATGCAAAGAATTAAAAAATCAACTAACCCGATTATCCAAGCTATCAATGAGTCCTGCCGTTTATCCTCTAAGCTATGGAATTCTTGGTACGAAAACGTCTGTCTGTAGCTCCACTTAACTTTGACATTACTGTATAATTTCTAATTAACTGTATATATTTCTATCCTTAGTATATGAACTGTCATCGTATTAATAATATTTGTCATATGGACTATATCATTTTCATTTCATTTTCATATATATATATTAGTGATGTAGGTCACATCCGCATCCGCATCCGCGGAACATCCGCACATTTTCTCGCATCCGCATTCGCACCCGCATCCGTACTTTGGACTGCGGATGTCGTGCGGATGTGGACCGTTGAGATAAAATGTCATTAATAAGCGGAAATTATCAAATTCTACTATATTAATAGAACTAGTTCATTGTGCGCAAAAGTGATGCAAGCGACAAGACGAGAGGCTGTTCTTGTATGAAGTTACTCTCTTGTAACCTACTTAGATCCACGTTACAAAGCTAAGTTATTTTCACCTAGTACATTAGAACGAGTTAAATCATCACTTGGCAAAGCAGTTGAAGAGCTTCAATCTCTTGAATCTGTCGCTTCGCCACCCACCAAAAGAATAAAAGTTTCAGTGAAAGAACCAACACCTTCAACAAGCAAATCTATCACAGAATCTGTCTCTCAGTTTCTTGAGTCAAGCAGCAATGACGAGACCTACGCGATGTCAAAGATGTAGTAAAAATGATCGAGAGCTATCACCAAGAAAAACGCCTGGCTGCATGTGACAATCCTATTAGTTGGTGGAAAAATACGCAGAATATCTATCCATACTTGAGTAAACTTGCAAGGAAACATTCAGCCTGTCCTCCAACAAACGTACCAAGCGAGAGATTATTTAGCAGTGCTGGATTAATATATGATGAAAAGAGAAACAGACTGGCAGCAGAAAAGGCAGAAAAATTAATGTTCCTTAAGCATAACCTTCCTATAATTAAGTTTGAACATTAAACGATGAACATCTTAGTTTACTTTATTTTAATTACTCATTTATAAATATGCCTAATAAAACTTTAAACTTAATATAAATAGTTATCAAGCTAATTAAAGATCTCTTTCTATAAGGGTGGAGGTTGGGGAAAGAGGTCGGTGGGGTGCATTTGAGTTGGGTTCACGTCCCGCATCCTGGTAACACAATTATGGTTTCTAATTGTGGCTGAAACTCAACAAAATATAACGAATATTTATTTGCAGACGAATTCACTAATTGATTTCTATATTAGTTAGATGCTTGATATTATTTTATATGTTCAGAGAAAAGTACAGCAATTATTATACAATTAATCAATTATACTACATTATAGCTACAGCTCTCTCTATATAATAACTTATTATATACGTTAAACACAACAAATCTCGAATATATCCTAAAAATAACGAAAATGTAGACATCCGCATCCGCATCCGCATCCGCGGATGTTGAAATCAAACATCCTCATCCGCATCCGCATCCGCGGATGTGAAAAAAATGACATCCGCTACATCACTAATATATATATATATATATATATATGTACTGTATATATATGGGATTGAACTCAGAATGGTCCCCTGAGGTTTTTTCATGATACACACAGACCTTGCATGGAACAATGAACTCTTCTGGGAAAATTAAATCCACTGTAGTCTGAATAAGTAATGGTAAATGACAAACACTATAGTTTTTCTTTTTCATGATGTTCGCCCGGCGTGGGCAACGGGTCACTCGCAAAGAGACCCCACCAGACCCCATCCCTCACCAGCTATCTGCAAAGCAGATAGGATCCCGCTTTGGGATAGGATCTAGGGGTTACAGCTACACCTAATCTACTATATCCAGAACCTCAATATAAGCAAAAGACTCATTGCATTCGCGTCGGATTGAATACATCAAAGAAAAAGGGGTAACTATTGTATTTTTAGCCAAAAACCAAAACTTAAACCTCAACTGGCAAAATTGAGCGTTCACTTTTCAAGGCACATAACATGTCCGTTTCATGATGAGATTGAACTCAGAATGGTCCCCTGAGGTGTTTTTCATGATACACACAGGTTTACTGAGATAAATGAAGAAAATCAGCGGCAGAACGTTTGCAGATTCAAGGAGATATTAATAATTTGCTAAAGTGGGCAGAAATTTCCCAAATTAAATTTGATAGAGATAAATGTAAAACGATGAATATCTGTCGAAACACTGCTAAAGAAAAGTATTCTTTGCGCGACAAGATACGAGTGTTACGGAAGAGAAGGATTTAGGAATTATTGTTAAATCAATCTGTTTTCTTTGCTTTGATTTAAAATTTTCACTCATCTTTAAATTTTGTTTCATCTTTTAACCTTCCTCCTTAAACAAGCAAACTCGTAGGGACCAACCGGCCTGTTGCTATTTGGTATTATTATTATTATTATTGTTATTATTATTATTATTATTATTATTATTAATGTTTATGACTGTTCATTTGCTTGTTATTATTACTAGTACAGTTCCCGCCGCTTCGCTGACGGTTAGACAGGCTAAACTACAAAAAAAGAACCCAGCCGTGAAAATTTTGAGCTTCACATTGTGTCAACATTTCTGAATCTGGTATCTCCCAAAACCTCCTCACCCCCATTCATACAACTTGGGGGCTAACCCCCTCCCCCATTACCCCCCCCCTCCCCATTACTCCACCCATCCCCCATTACCCCACCCCACCCTTCCCCCATTGCTAAACTACAGAAAAGAACACAGTCATGAAAATCTTGAGCTTCACATTGCCGCCCGTAATACAATTTCTGAATTTTTTTTACAATTTCTGAATTTTTTTCTCACAATTTCTGAAAGTGTGACGGACAGACGGACAGACGGACAGACGGACAGCTCTCTTATTATAATATAATATATAGATAGATTATTAAAGTTTTGTCTGTTTATTTACCTATTATTATCATTGCTAAAGTTTTTGATGGCTCATTTAGTTACATGTATTTATTTTATAAACTACTGTATTATACTTGTGTACGTTTAACAAAATTATTTTACGTTTTTAGGGTGTTTGTTTCAATTCCCTTAACCTTCGAGTGAGTATTTGGCTAAAGTAGGTAAGTAAACGCCGTGCAATTTCCTCCGGCGGACCTCTGGATATATGAATGGATGATAAGCAGTGCACTGGCCCACGACTTTAATCTCAGGCCTTTACCTGTCCTGAGGGTCCAACCAGGTCGTAAAAGGTTAATAAAAGATCCCGTCGCCTATTGTTTACCAGCCTCTATCTATGGTCGGTGGGTGGAGCTTTGTGTTTGGGTGAACATACACATTTTGGAATTTCCGTTCACCGGCCTCTGGTCCCTGGAGACACGAATACATCGAAGATAATGCTTTTGGTCTTGAGTTTAATCTCACTTAGCGCCAGGTGATGTTTATCTTTATCCGCAGAAACGGAGAGTGGGCGTGGAGGGGAGGGAATTGTGGGCTGTGGGTGGCTAAAGATGTGTTATAGTCATAGTGAATAAGGCACACTGACGACGGCATTGTCATTGTAACGTTATTCACTACACAACACTTTATATCAACATAAATGAGTGTTCATTTCAAGTCATGATAATTGTAACGTTTATTGTGACGTTCATTATTTACTTGTTTTGTTGACTAAAGGAAGAAAACTCATTCTAATAATCTCCTTTTATTAATGGCATTTATTTATTTGATTGAAAAATCAATTGGAATCAATAAACAATCTACTTAATTACTCTAATTACAATTATTATAGGGCCTACGGTCAAAGGTATATATATATATATATAGATATATATATATATATATATATATATACACTGTATATAATAATAATAATAATAATAATAATAATAATAATAATAATAAAAAACTGAATTTCATTAATTTTACCTAAAAAACTTTCATGAAAAGCTTTTCTGCCTCCAACGTTATAGTCAGACTAGAATACTGTAATTATGACACATTCATGTCGTATCTAAATTGTACAGAAAAAATAATGAAAACTCTTGTAAAATTTTATGCAACTTTTATTCTTTTTCTGGATAAAGTGGTTCGAATTTTTTAAGTTTTTAGATATGTAACAATATGACAAGCGTAAAATTGTTCAATTTGTAGACCAAAGGCATTAAAAGATTACATATACAGTATATATATATGTGTGTGTGTGTGTGTATATAAATATATATATATATATATATATATATATACATTATAACTGCAAACACGCAGTACAATTAACGTAAAGAACGACGCTTTGTATAGGAGATATTCCGCGCAAGATGAGAGCGAGAGAACGAAACAAATGAAAAAATGAGGTAACCACCAGGGAATCGAACCCGGGATCTTCCGATTGCCAGTCAGATATGATAACCATTACACCACGGGTCTCACTCAATCAAATGTCGTAATTCCTCTACATGCACGCAGAAACCAATGCCCCAAAGGGGCACCTCTCGCATGCCGTAACATTATATATTAACGTAAAGAACGACGCTTGTATAGGAGAATCTACCGCGCAAGATGAGGAGGGAGAACGAAACAAATGAAAAAATGAGGTAACCACCCGGGAATCGAACCCGGGATCTTCCGATTGCCAGTCAGATATGATAACCATTACACCATGGGCCTCACTCGATCAAATGCCGTAATTCTCCTACATACGCGCAGAAATCAATGCCCCAAGGGGGCACCTCCCGCATGCATTGATTTCTGCGCGTATGTAGGAGAATTACGGAATTTGATCGAGTGAGGCCCATGGTGTAATGGTTATCATATCTGACCGGCAATCGGAAGATCCCGGGTTCGATTCCCCGGTGGTTACCTCATTTTTCATTTGTTTCGTTCTCCCTCCTCATCTTGCGAGGGAGATTCTCCTATACAAGCGTCGTTCTTTACGTTAATTATACTGCGTGTTTGCAGTTAAAATGTATATATATATATATATATATATGTGTGTGTGTGTGTGTGGTGTTCCAGAAAGATGGAAAGATGCAAAATGCATACACACTTTTATATGCCACTCTACAAAGGTACGTTGTCTCGATGTTTAGACCGAAAACCAAAATATAGCGATATTTGCATCTCAACAGCAGACAGCTGACACTATATGTCTTCAGCTTCGGGACAAAAATGGCAAGAGTGAGGGTGTCCTTTGATCAGCGCAAGCAGATATTAAAATGAAATTGGAAATTTGAGAATTTTGCAAAGGTGAAACGTGCATGGAAATGCGAATATGGATCACCCCCACCAACTCGCTTCACAATCCCACCATTGAGGAACGAATTCGTGGCCGAAGGCTCCATGCAAGACGTTTCTAAAGGGTACTTTGGGAGGTTACACTCTTCCTGCAATGAAAACAAATTGCAGCTGTTTTATTTGCATTTGCCTTCACGCGGAAGAATGCTCATGAGTCTGGAACAAATAAGTTAAGTGTCCACCTAATTCTGCAACGTGCAAATTGAAAACCGGACAAACACGTCTCTTCCAGAAATTGAGTGGAGATGAACAAAGTGCATCAGAACCCAACATTCGTTGACATCGTTGTATGATCGGACGAGTCTTACTCTAAGTCGAATAATGCTGTGAATCGATACAACTGTGTGTATTGGGAAACTCAGAAACTTCATTTTCAGTGAAACAGCGACAGGTGATTAATACTTCAATTTCCAAATTGTTCTGTGTTTGTCGTAATTATTTAAGTTTATATCCGAGCAATAACCATAGTTGGTGGAATTGTAGTGCAGTTGGATTAACCATACTGTCGAGGGATTAATTTTTTTTATGCAGGAAAGAGGGGGGCAATTATTCGATATAGTGTGAAAATATTTTGTTCTTTTAACAATACTTTCCTTTGAGTACCATCTGCGGTCTTTCGAATGAAACATATGTAAAATATGTAAGCACAAAGACAATATGCTCTATAAGGTAGCGTACGAAAGTGTGTATGCAGTTTTGTGACACACACACACACACACACACACACACACACACACATTATATGCGTAAAGCTATTGGCATCCATTTATGCAAGCTAATGAGCAAAGAGAAATCGACAACATAAAAACAGATATCGTGTTCTCAAGAATGGAACACAAAAGTTTGGCCACCCTTCAAATGAGTAACTTCTCAGAACCTTTTTTTATTGCAATTACCTCAGACAGACGCTTCTTATATCCTTTTATTATATTTGGGGTTCGTTCCTTTGGTAGCCGTGACCATTCATCTTGACGAAATGCTACTCGATAAAATTCTTCGAATTTCTTGCATGAGCTAACGCTTCAGATCTCCCCTAAACACTTTGATGAGTGACGTGACTGTGAAGGCCATTCCAAACTTCTGATTTTCTTCTATTCCAATCATTTTACTATAGTTTTGGATGTATGCTTAAGATCATTATCCCATTTGAATATATGTCCACATCCCATTTTCGCTTTCTCACCGAAGACTGATTTTCATCCAACGAACGAAATTGCCCGTACCTACCTACAGATAACGCACAGACCAAAAGCATGATCCAGCCGATTTTTTTCCTCATTAGACCAGAGAATCTCGCTCTAAGACACTTAAGAATCATCGCGGTGTTCTTATGCATACTTGAGAGCTGAAATACGCGGAAATAGCTTCTTCGCAGCCCTCCCATATAGACAACTCTTGTAAAATGTTTTCTGAACCGTTGAGATGTGGACTGAGGCACCTGCTGCTTCAAGTGGCGATTAGAGGTTCTTGGCATTAAGTTAGATGTTCTCAGCGACATCTAGGATAATCTTCCTTGCAGTTCTGGGGAATATTTTTGGTGGTGCTCTTTATCTTAGTAAGGATACATCATGTTAAATTACTTCCATTTCTTTTTGACGTTTCGGATAGTGAAAAGTGTAGAGGTCGAAACGCTTGGAAATTTTTTTGTAACCTTCTCAAGGCTTGTGCCAGGTCGACATTCTTCTGCTTCAGGCATTTCGAAAGCTTTCTTGAAGAATCTATTGTTGGTTTGAAATTGGATTGAAATATTGCAGCTTTCAAGCCTGAAGTTCTAAAGGTAAACTTATTAGAGTATATTTAGCACATATTTCTAGGTCTAAGCTTTGCATGGAAGTGTAAATTTTGATTATGAGTGTGTACCCTTGTGTTGTATTCTTTCATATGTTGAAAGTTCTACGAGTTACTGATTTCAAGGGTGCCTAAAATTTTGTTTTGAATTCTTAAGAAATACCCATCCATCCATTCATCAATCGGTCAACTTTTTGGTAAAAATAAATATTACAATTATTACAATATTACAATAATAACATAAAATGGGTAATTGGCCTACTCATATTTATTTTTCCTGTTTAATTTGGCCACTAAACTTTAAGCTTTATTGGACTCTCATATTAATTATAATAAAAACAAGCATTTCATACTTAGGTAGTTATGATTAAGTAATATATAGATATTATGATTAATTATGATTTATTATAAGATAAAACAAACGCATATTTAGTTATGATTTTTAATATAT
>JAJOZX010000725.1:382500-485000 GCA_023014485.1 Bathynomus jamesi
AATTTAAAAAGTTGAGTGTGTATTTTATTGGTATTCATAGTGTCGATGAAGTGTAGTGAAGTGTAGTGAAGTATAGTGCAATGACCTCACTTAAGTAAGCTGGAAATGGAAAAGGCATGAAAGTATGAAATTAGGAGCTGATTAAAATTGATCACGATCACGCCACCTAGAGCCTGAAAATAGGTTCGTTCAAACGCCGTCAATATTCACGATGTTCGACCATACTCCATTCAACTCCCTCGTCTTCATACAGTATATGAATGCGTTTTTTTAAATGTAACAACCGCCCTTAAAACTTGTTCCTAGTTTCTCCTAACCTTTTTGCCTCTTCGTTTTCCATTTACAACGAAAGTTTTCATTTAAAGTGAGTAAATTTGAGTGTTTTTTGATTGTGAGTTAAACTAATTGTACGCATCAATTTGGTCTTCAATAACCACTTTTGAACGGCGTTCCAACATCGCTTTCAAATTCCATTCAGTGGCAGGAAAGCTCTCCGATTGGAAGGGGTTTGTTGCGTCAGTCGTAGCGATGGTCATGGCTCTGTTTCTTCCTCCCGAGGTTAGTGCTTTTGCATCGAACTCTGCCGCTCTTCTCTTTCGTCAGGTCTTCCAGTGGAATCAACTCCCTGGACCACTCTTCCCCCTTCGAACCATTCTTATCTCCAGTTGACATCGCGTACCGTCTGAGTCGTTCCTTTTCTTCCTCTTCTTCTGCCCCAACATCTGGTACCGAGAAATTTCTTCGCAGAATCCTGTGGGGGCTCTTGGCCCAGTTCTCCTCTGAACAGACCTCACTGCAGGCGTTTTCCCTAAACAACGGCTTCGAGGGGAAGGAAGTGAGGGAGGCAACGGAAGTGTGAGGCGCGATGAGGCGCGTCTCCGTCGTTGCTCCGTCGAAGTCCGGAATTGCCGTCAATCGACTCTTGATCGAAGATTTCCAGTTGCTGCAACTCACTGAGGACAACCAAAGAAATTAGGTTGAGTTGGACAGGTTGGGTTGGTTTGGTTAGGTCAGGTAAATCATTGCTTTCTGTCTTAAGTGAAAAAGTTAAAATAAATAAATTTACAACAGCTATTAAAAGCTGTACTTAACGGGTTCTTCCTTACCGGAGACCCTCAGGGGGTCGTCGCGAGTGCCGTTCCTTCCCCGAGAGTAAAAGAGCGTCCAAAGGCGACGAATCCTTTTCCTAACGGGGGCCGTCGACACGGTGTAAAGGATGGGGTTGACGGCTGCATTCAGAGGAAGCACGAACACGGCCACCCACGCATAAACCTTGAATGAGAAACGCTTTCATTGCTAACCTTATACAAAGCGCTACCAGAGTGTAAAATAACACCCAGAAAAATTATAAGAGCAACCTATTATAATTTAAAAGGCCCGTGTTTTGCATACAAAATATACTGTACTCCATCCAAAGTGGAAGAGATGCATTGTGTAGCTGACTAGCTGGTACTCTTTATATATCACCATTTACCTTTGGCCGAAGTGAACAAATGAACACAAACAGAATATACTCGTACATATTGTCAGACAACAACAACATGAAATTTAACATCAAGAATTTACAATTAAAAATACTAAAATTTGAGGCACTAAAATTGATGGACTATTTGCCCAAATGAACAAAAATTTCAGGAAACCGCATAAGGGAAAGAATTGGGCACCATAATGACTGACTGCAATATTTTGAGACCCAAAACAGAATGTCAATAAACAAAGCAAAATGAGTAACATGAGAGATACAAAGAACCTTTAAAAACGGAACGAGAATATAATGATTCCCCTGCTGAAAATACTGATCATAGCAATACTGGAATGGTGCTCCTCTTAAAGTCCCCATAAAAAAAAAAAAGAGTCAGTTAAAGGAAAGTTAAAAGAAAGTCGGAGAAATTTCACGGCCAATATCAGTGGATGCAAAGAACTAAACTGCTTGGAAAATTACATGAATTAAGTTTGTACTCGTTCGAAAGAGGAAGAGAGAAGTACACCATAATACATTAAAACTCCACATAGCGCGGTAGCTGCGTTCTTGGAAAACGCCGCGTCTCATGAAATTGCGTCTTCTGAAGTGTTAAATCAGTGGGAAATAGGGGGTTAGATTCTCGGGGCCTTACATTTTCCATGAATTTATTTAAAAATCTATATTATAATAAGAGAGCTGTCCGTCTGTCTGTCCGTCTGTCCGTCACACTTTCAGAAATTGTGAGAAAAAATTGAGAAAAAATTCAGAAATTGTAAAAAAAATTCAGAAATTGTATTACGGGCGGCATGTGTGAAGCTCAAGATTTTGATGACTGTGTTCTTTTCTGTAGTTTAGCAATGGGGGAAGGGTGGGGTGGGGGTAATGGGGGATGGGTGGGGTAATGGGGAGGGTGGGGGTAATGGGGGAGGGGGTTAGCCCCCAAGTTGTATGAATGGGGGTGAGGAGGTTTTGGGAGATACCAGATTCAGAAATGTTAATACAATGTGAAGCTCGAAATTTTCACGGCTGAGTTCTTTTTTTGTAGTTTAGCCTGTCTAACTGTCAGCGAAGCGGCGGGAACTGTACTAGTAATAATAATAATAATACGCAGTTTCTGTCCTTTTGTCCGTTCGTCGCTTTTCTGAGAAACCAGTCAACGTAAGGCACTCATCTTTTCACCGTTGGAAGTCTCTTTTCTGGGAGGATCCTAAGGATATTTATTTTTTCGTTCGCACAAGCGTGCGCGCATACGTATCTTTTAAACGAAGTAAGATAGCGAAAAAGTTCAGAGAAGAAATTTTTCCTTTTGGTCTGTTTAGGCGGAGGGGGGTTGGGGGGTTGGGGTGGCATTTGGGAAACTCCAACCCGTCATTTTTTGGGGGGTCCCACCAGCTGAGATTTGAAGGTGCATGGACTACATAGAAAAATGCACTTGGCTTCCCGAGTATATGTTTTATCGTTAAACCACGAAGCAGCTCTTTTACAGGATTGTATACAAAGTTTTGTCCGATGAATAAACGCTGATATTCTTGTAATTATGAGGTCTATGGCTACTGAAATTCGGTTGATTTATTTAATATATAATTCTCGTGCTTCGAACACTATGCGTAGGCTATGCGTAGGCTAGGCGCTACATAGCGCCTAGCCTACCCAACCGTCAGCCATCATCATTTTCTCTTCATTCATTTCTCGCTGCATTTATCATTTATTGCTTATTTTTAAGCATGGAATTTGAACGAAGAGACGTACGTAAGCTGATTTATTTCTTCTGGAAACGTGGAATGTCACCTGCAATCATAGCAGCAGAGATAAATTCGACACTTGGTGCTGAAACAACAAATGAACGTACATGTCGTCGGTGGGTGGCTCAATTCAAGGAAAACAATTTCAATGTCGATGATAAACCACGTTGTGGTCGACCATCACTGGATTTGAACACAGGTATACAAAACTTTCTGGATACAGAGAAGTATGCTACGACTAGGAGTATTGTATTAGAACTGGGAGTTTGTCACATAACAATTCTGCAGCATCTTATTCAGATGGGGAAACGTTATTTATCTAATCGATGGATTCCACATTATTTAACTGTTGAACAAAAGGCAAACCGTGAACGAATATGTTTAGAGTTGTTGTTGTTGTTGTTTAGCTGATCAGCCCACCCTGATCGAGCAAGCCGGCGGCACGCAGGTAACCGATCGCCCTCTCCGGAGTGGACCAGAGGTTCAGCGCACTAGTGATGTTGTGTTGTGTTCGTTGTTGTGCTAGAGCGGTACAGTCCGTCATAATGTGTTCAATTGTTTGTGGTGTGTCTTGGCACAGGTGGCAGGTGTCGTCTATGGAGTTGTCTAGTCTGTGTTTATATGTCCGTAAGTTTGGGTGATGTCCGCATCGGAATCGTGCTAAGTTAACTCGATCCGATCTGCTCAGGCTGATCTCTGACCTGTTAATGGGTGGCGGCTTCGCACCTAGGACCGCATTCGGACCGAGTCGTGTCAGTGCTTTGTGGGTTAGGTGTGTGTATGTGTTTTCTGTACTGTGTGATGTCTGTGGGGCGTGGTATGGAATGGAGTATTTCGTTATAATATCTCTCTGGTGTTACCTTAATGGTGCGAGGTGTTGGTGCATGATTGTACATGTAGTGGCAAGGGTGTTGTGGGTTAGTTGTCGCTGCTGCCATGAATTGTGTTCCCCTCATGTCTAAATGTTCCCTAACTTTTAGTATTTTTGTTTCTGTGTGCAGGTGTTCTATTGGTGTTGTTTGAGTGCATCCTGTAATGATACGAAGTGCGTTGTTTTGTATTGTTTGTAAGGTGTTTATGTGTGTGTTTGAGATAATGGGTGCCCAGCATGGGCTAGCATAGTCCATAACTGAGCGAATATATTGTTTGTATATGAGTGATGTTGTTTCCTGCTGGTGTCCAAAGTTTGTGCCTGTTAGTACCCTAAGCGTGTTAAGTCTTGACGTACATTTGGTTTTAATGTCCTGAATGTGGTTTGCAAAAGATAATGATGTGTTGTATGTGACACCAAGTATTTTGGTTCTGTGAGTGTGTGGAATGTTGATGTTGTTTAGTGTAAGCTGTGGAATTACCTGGTGTTCTTTTGTGTTGCTTGTAAGCAAGGTGATGGTTGATTTTGTGGGCGCTACTTTGAGTCTATTGTGTGTGAGCCAGTCTTGTATACTGTTTATGTATGTTTGTAGGTTATTTGTAGCGGTGTCGATGTTGTTGTGGGTGGATGTTAGAGTGATATCATCTGCATATGATGATAAGGTAAGCTTGTTATCTATGGGTGTTGGAATGTCATGCATGTATAAGTTGAAGAGTGTTGGTGAGAGAACAGAGCCTTGAGGGACCCCGTTCGGAAAAAGCTTGTTTTTGGATGACTTGCCATTAAATGTGACATGTGAGTATCTTCCTGAGAGATAGTTGCTCAGCCACCTTTTGGTGTTATTGTGCATGTTTGTGTTGAGTATTTTGTTTATGAGAGGGAAGCGTGGGATAGCATCAAATGCTTTACTAATGTCTATTGTTGCTAATAGTGTACGTTGAGCTGGTCTTCTGGAGTTGATGCCATCCATGATGTGCTGCGTGAGGTTAGTGAGTAATGTCGTGGTTGAGTGGTGAGGTCTGAATCCATGTTGAGTAGGCGATAGTGGTATGTGTGGGTTGGTGATTTGTAAGATTAGTCTTTCTGTTACTTTGGAAGGTGTGCATAGTAAAGTAATGGGTCTATAGGAAGCTGGTTCTGTTGGATTTTTGTTTGGTTTGAGTAGTGTAATAATTTTACCTTGTTTCCATATGTCAGGAATAATACAGTGTTGGTATGAATATGTGCTGATATTTGTGAGAGCTAATATTCCTTGTGGGCCCAAGTGTTTAAGGTGTATGTTAGATATGTTGTCTGGTCCAGTAGCCTTCGAATTCTTAATGTTTTTGATGATCTTGGTGGTCTGGTCTGTATTGAAGGGTGTAATGGTCATGTCGAGTCTGTAGGTTTTCTTGTGTCTGGCTGTTTGTCTGTCTGCATGTTTCTGGTTGTTGTCTCTGTTTAAGTGACTTATCTTTGCGTAGTGATTAACTAGAATGTTAGCTTGTTGTGTGTATGTTGGGATATTATTTTGGCTGCGACAGATAGCCGCGTGTGAGGTGTGAATGCCGCTGTTAGAGTGGGTAATGCTGTTTATAGTCTTGTATAGCCTGTATGTATCTGTGGAGTGGTTTAGTGTTGTTATGAATTCCCTGAATGTTTCTGTTTGTTTTTCTTTGAGTTTGTTGTTTATTTCTGTGTTGAGCTGTTGTATCTGCTGTTTTATGGCTTCTGTGTGTGGTGTTTGTGTGTTATATTTGAGGTTGTTACGTTGCCTTATGAGGTGGGCTATTTCTCTAGTGTAATTTGGGTTGTATTTCCTAATGTTGCCCTTGGGTATGTATTTGTTTGCATTATTGATAATCTGATTAAATGTCTTGAGTGTTGTATCGATGTTTATGATGGGTGTGCTGTTTAATGTGGTGAATTGTTCCTCAGTCTGTATTTTGAACTGTTCCCAATCAGCTTTCTTGTAATTTCTGTAAGTGTGCCTAAGGCTGTTGGGGCAGAGTGTAGAATGTGTTGTAATGATGATGGGCAGGTGGTCTGATGACAGTTGTTTTTCTGTTCTCCATTGTGTATGTGTTGCTAGTGAGGGGGAACAGAACGTTATGTCTGGGGAGGAGTTTGAGTATCCTGCTTGATGTGGTATGTGTGTATGTTCTTCTGTATTGTTAAGAATGAAGAGGCTGTTTAGTTGTGTGGCTATGTTGGCGCCTCTGGTGTTGTTTTGGTTGTGCAGGTACCAACTAGTGTCTTTGGCGTTGAAGTCTCCTCCTAAGATGACATTAGTGAGAGAGGCAAGATTGTGTAACTGTGGATTGTAATTGGCTGGCACCTGAGGTGAACTATCTGGTGGGATGTAAATGTTGATTAGTGTGGTGTTGTGTTTTGCGCGTGTTTTAATGTTAACTGCCTGTATTTCTATCGTGTTATCTGCTTGGATTGTGTTTGTAATGTTTTGGGTAGCATCAGTGTAGCTAATGCTTTTACGTATGTAAGTGATGAGTCCACCCCCGTTACCCCCAGTACGATCTTGACGGATCGCCGTGAAGTCAGGGATGGTGGGTGTTTTGTGTGTGCGTTTTAGTTTTGTTTCTTGTATAAGTGCTATGTGAATGTTTTGTTTGTGTACGAATTCCCTAAGCTGCATGATTTTGTTTGTGAGGCCATCTACGTTGTACTGTAATATGTTAATATTATACTTCTGTATGTGTCTCATGGTACTATTGTGTCTATGTCTTTGTGTATGGTGACATGTGTAAGTTGTAGTGGGGCCTGGATTAGTCTTAATGTCGCCAGAGAGTAAGAGTAGTTCGGGGAGCACGCAATTGTTCCCTGTAATTGAAAAAATAGCACGCTGAGAATAGGTCCGGCCCCGGGAGCCGATCGGCACTCTGACCGTGCCACGCAACAGGCCGTCGACTGCCAGTCTGGCCAACCGTAGACAGCCCGCTGCACGGAGATTTGAGGAAGTTTGGCCACCAGCGCGTTGATGTTTTGGTTTGACGTCGCTTCTTCGCGTTGACGTGTCCTGCGCTGGAGGATGCAGCCACTGTTTAGAAGCTTCCTCGTCAGCTGCTAACACTTTTTTCACGTTGTTCTAGCTACTGTACCTGTTCAGACGTTTTTTATAAACAAATCTTTATAAACAAATATGCAATTTTGTCTTGCTCTCTTTGTTGGAGTTCTGAAAATGAATTCGTTTAGAGTTGTTGGAGAAATATGCTGCAAATGATTTCTTGGGACAATTAATTACAATGGACGAAGTTTGGATCTATTGGGACAATGATCGCAGCTATCACCATATGAGTTGGAGAGGTGGTGATATCCCAAATGTGGAAGTTCAACGGACGTTGACCATTCGTAAACATCTGCTCTCGGTATACTGGGACTGCAAGGGTGTTCTCCTTTTGGAGGTATTGCCACGTGGACAAACAATAAATGCTGATATTTACTGTCAGCATTTAGATCGCTTGAAGGTAGCAATTCAGCAAAAACGTCGGCGACTAGTTAATGGGGGATACCACCATCTTCACTACCTCCATGATAACGCGAAGCCTCATACATAGGCTGACCATACGTACCGTTTTGAACGGGACAGTACCGTTTTTTTTATATTTCCTGGCCATCCCTGTCACTGAAGAATAATTGTAAGCTCAATATGTTTATGTACTTACTTTTGCATGAATACAGAATATTACATAACCCCCGTCCCTTTTTTGCCATCCCAATGTCCCGTTTTTGTCTCAAGGAAATATGGTCACCCTACTCATACAGCTGCTAAAACTGTTCAGAAACTGCGCGATCTCGGTTTTACAGTATTGCCACATCCCCCATATTCACCAGACCTCGCACCGTCTGATTTTTACCTTTTCTCCCCACTTAAATCTTCAATTCGTGGTAGGAAGTTCTCATCTGCGGAAGAAATTCACGCTGTTCTAGATGCCTGGATTACCGCTAAACCACGGACATTCTTTGCACATGGCATCAGGAAATTCCCAGGAAGATGGCAAAAATGTATTGCAAATAAAGGCGACTACTTTGAACATCTTTCTACCACTGAAGATTAATTATGTTTGGTTTTATTGAATAAATTTTATTTATCGGACAAAACTTTGCATACAATCCTAGTTTCATGCGAAAAACTATTGCAACACTATCTGGCTTATGTTCTGGTCTTTGATAAGCTTCAATGCTTTCAGCATTTTCAGTCCACCTTCGATTGCAAGTAAACGTAATAAATAGATCCGGCTTCCCAAATTTTCTTACAATTGTCATAACGTCTTGATAATTGACCCGCATTGCTCTCGGGCTGCTTTGATAAGAATACTAATTTGACCGAGGATGTTTTGTGTTTATATTCCTAAGTCTGGTTTTACACATGAACAGCTTTATGTACCTTTTTCTAAAATGAGAAGTTTTGATTCTGTTAAAGTCTTTGGTAAAAGAATAACTCGAAATCCTGTATTTAAAGAAGTAATGTTCAATAAAGATACTAATTTGACCGCAAATATTTTGCGGGCTTCTGCTAGTAATAAATAATAATAATAATAATAATAATAATAATAATAAGCATACAGACCTGTAAAAAATTTAATCTATTATATATTTTCGCCTTTCTGTTTGTCTGTCCTTTATGCAAGTGCAAACCGTTTGACCTAGAGCTACCAAATTTGGCACGGGAACCTCTTATGGGATGAAGAATGTTAATAAATTAAATAATTAAAATTACTGGGCTCGAAGGCCCCAGCACCGCGATTAAACTATAGAAAAGAACGCAGCCGTGAAAATTTTGAGCTTCACATTGTGTCAAGATTTCTGAATCTTAACATTTTCATGACTAATTATTTGGTCAAGTATAGAAAAGAACACAGTCATGAAAATCTTGAGCTTCACATATAATTATTTTCAGGACGACTTCAAACCGTTGACCTAATTTTTTTTATTGTTCAGTGATAAAATACCCTTTTAGAATTAGGATAACCAATTACTTATGCCTAGATGACCACTTTTGCATTGTAATACTTGAATTGAGTTTACCAATCAGTGGTAGCTATTTATTATTTATTAAACATAATATTTATCATGCTATTCATCTGCAGGGGACAAATAAAAGGCTAAAATATTATATTCCTTTAGTTATAATTAAGTGCATTTGCAAATAAAAAAATAAAAATAAAAAGAAACTTCGTTCAAAAAAAATAATTTATACCTTTTATCTCAACATATTTTATCTTAAAATATTTAGCCAATACAAAAAAATGAAAATAAAATAAACTTCATGATAAAAAATAATTTCATCCTTTTATCTTAAAATATTTATCTTAAAATGTTTAAAGAGTCAATCAACATTTTTAAAATAGCTTCTTAAAAAACATAAACAATCGATACTTTTATCACTAAGACGAGTTCTCAACTTGGTGATAAATAAACCTGCTGCAGAAAAGGCTCTTTCTGATTCAACAAAGGTTGGTGGAATGGTTTTCAGTGCATGAAATAAATTCATGATGTTTGAAGTTCTGTTCCCTATTGTCTCGAATAACTGCAGTTCTTGCTTCAAATGCTTGCTTAAACTCTGAGCAAGATGAGTTGCCTGCGATCGCTAGATAATATTACTGAGACTAGGTTCCTTGTATTATACGCAGCGCTAGTGACATTCCCTTGGCCAGTTTTTGGCATACGGGCCCACTTTTAGATTGCTCTAAGTTGCTAATGCTAGTAGGTGTTCATTTAAAAAAGCAGAAAGTAGAATAAAATGAGGTAAATATTATGCAGTTTTCTTTAATTCTACCCAAGAACTTTCTAATAACAAAAGAAAAACAAATAAATCAATAAAAAATAAATTAAGTCATTTTAAAATTCTGGGATTTCCCAGAGTATAAGAATAGCTATTCAAGTTTTATAAACATAATACTCGTATATTTCTATATATACAGTGCCTTATGTATAAGTTAAACAGATATGATACTGGTCAAAGAATTTACAAAATTAAATAGGAAGCAAGCAAAACGCGTCACCACCAACTACGTCTAGTGCGAGGGATGCAACTGTTTCTGCTGAGCTGACGCCTGAATTTTGGGTTCAGTTTCGCTGAAGGCGCAGCGTAAATCGCCTTCAATATGTCGCCGGTTTGTTCTTTATGACCATCATTACTGAAAAGCCTGCCTCACAACGATAACTTGTCGCAAAAGGCACCAGCACTTTCTTTGCCTCTTCAGCAAGCAAAGGATATAGTCTAAACTGCTATGGAATTTCGTGAGAATTTCATACATATGTTTGCCATTGTGCTTTTAATATAATCCTTATGGCTAACACACTACAAAAAAAATGCTTGGCAGTTTTTCGGACACCATTTTGGATTAATGGCAGCCATTTTTAATTTTTTAAGCTGAAACATTACTAACTGCTTGCTTTGGAGCCATTATAGAGTCACTTACACCGATAAAATTGGATATTATAGTTGTCAATTTTTTTAAGTATATCTATCTCAGTCTCTAGCTTCTTAATAGAATGTAATATGTTAATTTATCGGATTGAAATGAACAATGAAAATGTTAGTCAGTCAGATTTCTGCTAATTTTTATTACTCTTTTTCAGAATATGGAAACAGAACCATCTGCAAGTCGGCCAAAGAAGCGGAGAAAAGGAGAGACAGACTTTAAGCTATGTGTCAAATGGCAGACAGCTCACAGAAATGCAACACTATCCAAACCAAATGATTCCAGCTATGAACGGTTTCTTGAATGTGTCAAGGAGAGAGCTACATTCGGTGAATAAGAGTTCGTTTTAATATCAGAACGTCTTCAAGGATTTGAACCATGTCACTTGAAGGAACACAATGCTGTGTGGCATTCAAAATGCTATGCAGATTGTATAAATAAAACCAACATTCACAGAGCCAGAGAGCGCTACCAGAAAGCAATATTGAAAGGTGATTCATCTCAACTAATGAAGAGAAAAGGTCGACCATCTGCAACTTCCACGACTGCATGTACTGATGAGGCACAGCTTACTTTGCCAGGCATCAATGTGCCAGCATGCAAGATAACACGGTCTCAGATTCCCAAATTTAATTTAACTGCTCTGAAAAATTTCACATGTGTAGGCGAAAAGATTGCAGACATTGTAAAGGAGAGCGAAAACGAAGTATGGAAAGTCAACTACAGTAAATTACTTGACGAAAAGATGCCTTGTCAAGAGATATTTTATATCATAGGTCATGCATAACAACAAAATGACAAAAATGGACAAGGACAAGGAGAACATCGACAGATCTCACAGACAGTGAACCAGAAATCGATAAGGATATGAACTTCATTGCAGCAGAAATGCAGTTCTACAGCCATCTTCAGGAAAAGATATGTTCTGGATAAATGCAAAAAACTTCACTTTTTTACGTGAAGGTCAAAATATGAGAATAAAAACCCACTCTAATAGACAGAGTTTATTTCCACGACAGTTTCGACGCCCACTGGCATCCTCCTCGGGTGGATACAGAAACACAAATGAAACAAAACAAGAGGGAAAAACAGTTCAGGGATCGACCGTTAAGAAATTCGCACCTAGGTTGGATTCCATTCTCTCGAGACAGGAGGGGCATTTTCATTAAGTACATTCGCACAAATTTTAAAACTATCTTCCTGTTCTAAACATACAGATTCTATTATTTTTACATAATTATTACATTTATAATTAAATTTATTACATTTAATATTGCATAATTATTAATTACAGAAATTATAAATTTATTATTACATTGGTTATTACATTGTTGTTTATTATACAGAAATTATAAACCGAAAAACGAATGAAAAAAGGCGATTAGGAAATAATCCAGAGACCATTGAGAAATTCGCACCTAGGTTAGATATCGTTCTCCCGAAACCAGAAGGGCATTTTATTACAGGGTCAGCTTATAACTACATTTCCACAAATTAAAAATATCTTCTTGTTCTATACATACAGATCCTAATGTTTTGACATAATTACTGCATATATTTATTTCCACATTAATTACTTCCATTATTACATTTACTAAAAGCGAGTAAGGAAACATTCCAATCCAGAGACATTTAAGAAATTCACACTTAGGTTCGAACACGTTCTCACGACTCCGTAAGGGATTTATTGACCAAGAATCTCATTAAAGGGTCTAACTTATAAGTACCTTCGCACAAATTAAAATTATCTACTTTTTCTATACACACAGATTCTATTATTTTTCTTTTGACATAATTATTACATTTATAAAGTACCTTACTTGATTCCCAATCTATAGCATGATTATTTTGGCTAGCGTGATAAAAAATGGCATTATTAGTATTACAACTTCTGAAGGCATATTTGTGTTCTTTGATACGGGTTTCAATATTTCTTCCAGTTTCTCCCACGTATACTAAATCACAACTTTTACAGGGAATGCTGTAGACACAGGCTTGTTCCTCTTTTGCAACGTTATAACGTTATAACGTTGCAAAAGAGGAACAAGCCTGTGTCTACAGCATTCCCTGTAAAAGTTGTGATTTAGTATACGTGGGAGAAACTGGAAGAAATATTGAAACCCGTATCAAAGAACACAAATATGCCTTCAGAAGTTGTAATACTAATAATGCCATTTTTTATCACGCTAGCCAAAATAATCATGCTATAGATTGGGAATCAAGTAAGGTACTTTATAAATGTAATAATTATGTCAAAAGAAAAATAATAGAATCTGTGTGTATAGAAAAAGTAGATAATTTTAATTTGTGCGAAGGTACTTATAAGTTAGACCCTTTAATGAGATTCTTGGTCAATAAATCCCTTACGGAGTCGTGAGAACGTGTTCGAACCTAAGTGTGAATTTCTTAAATGTCTCTGGATTGGAATGTTTCCTTACTCGCTTTTAGTAAATGTAATAATGGAAGTAATTAATGTGGAAATAAATATATGCAGTAATTATGTCAAAACATTAGGATCTGTATGTATAGAACAAGAAGATATTTTTAATTTGTGGAAATGTAGTTATAAGCTGACCCTGTAATAAAATGCCCTTCTGGTTTCGGGAGAACGATATCTAACCTAGGTGCGAATTTCTCAATGGTCTCTGGATTATTTCCTAATCGCCTTTTTTCATTCGTTTTTCGGTTTATAATTTCTGTATAATAAACAACAATGTAATAACCAATGTAATAATAAATTTATAATTTCTGTAATTAATAATTATGCAATATTAAATGTAATAAATTTAATTATAAATGTAATAATTATGTAAATAATAGAATCTGTATGTTTAGAACAGGAAGATAGTTTTAAAATTTGTGCGAATGTACTTAATGAAAATGCCCCTCCTGTCTCGAGAGAATGGAATCCAACCTAGGTGCGAATTTCTTAACGGTCGATCCCTGAACTGTTTTTCCCTCTTGTTTTGTTTCATTTGTGTTTCTGTATCCACCCGAGGAGGATGCCAGTGGGCGTCGAAACTGTCGTGGAAATAAACTCTGTCTATTAGAGTGGGTTTTTATTCTCATATGTTCTGGAGTTTATCCCAATAAATGATGCACAGAATGAGTATGGATATGTAATACAACAGTACAAGCTTATGGAAAGCAGGATGGCCATTTATGATGTGACACCAAAACTCAATCTAAAGGCCTTCAAAGTTGTTGGGAAAAAGGTGAAGACTGCAAACAAGGAAGTAATTCTTTTTACTGACCGTAATCTTTTTGCCAGATTGCCGGTAATAGCACAGAGTCCCCAAATGAATTTGCGTCAAGTGCTCAGCTATAAACAAAGCCCTACTCTTACTCCTTATTTGATTAGGTATATGCGGACAAAGTTGGGGAACGCAAACTACACCAGGATAATGTAGGGGAACGTAAACTACACTAGGCACCACAAGGGGACGTAAACTACATTTGCTCCGCTAATTTGAAGTCTTCAGGAATAATCCCCGCTTCAGTGACTTATTAAAAATTTTTGTTAAGGGGCGATAACATCTTTCAAATCTTTCAAATGTCTAGGATAAAGCGTGTTAGGGCCTGGAGCCTTGCTGACTTTTAGCTTATCGATATAATGCGCAGTCTCACCCTCATAAACAGTTATTTCTTTCAAAATAGTCTCGCTACTAAATGGAACGATATCGTCCATGTCGGGGACATTATTTACGTCTTCTATGGTAAAACCTGTGGCAAAAAAGTTGTTAAAAATACCCGCCATCGCCTGAGCGTCGGAAGACAAAGCGCCGTTAGCGTCCACTAGAGGACCTATGTTATATTTTATCCTTTTATCGGCTTACGATTATTGACGTAGTCAAAAAACTTTTTCGGATTATGTTTACTATCTGCAGCCAAGTATCTCAAAAGTACACTTAGCATTCCTAACAGATCTTTTAACCTGACGTCTAAGCTCGATATATCTATTAAAGTTAGCTACCGTGCCATTGCGCTTGTTAATTAAGTCTATACGCTCTGTTACGCTCGTTTATGAACTCGTCTCTTTCCTGAGTCCACCACTTCGGCCTACCATAATTACTAGCGCGCTTGGGCTTACGCGGAATAATCTCCCTTTCGATATTCAAAAAAACTTTCTTTAAACGCCTCCCAATGAAAATTTGCGTCATTACTCATAAATAAATTATCCCAGTCCACTACTCTCATCCTATCCGCAAAACTATTAAAATTAGCCCTACGAAAATCAGGGACTTCTCTTTCGTTATTATCCTTACTCTTTTCTATCAATAGCTTAAACCTAATAATTTGGTGATCACTACACCCAAAACTTTCAACTACTTCCAAACCTTCGACTATATTTTCGTCGTTCGTCATTACCATGTCTAAAATATTGTCACCGCACGTTGGTTCGGTAACCATCTGTCGTAAAAAATTATCTTCCATGATGATGATGATCTTCAGATCTACAAAAGCTAAGGCAAACAAAGACTCTAAGATCCACTCTAAGGTTAGCCCGAGAGAAAGAAGAGAGTAGGGGTTAAAAGAAGAGACTAGGGAGCTAAAAGAAGAGAATAAGGGGTTAAGTAAGTAGCAAAACCTATCATTCGTTGGTTAACATTCAATCAGAAAAAGAGAGAGAAAGACTCACCATCATCATCCGCCGGCCACTGCCGACAAGTCGGAAAAATAGTCGAAGAGAATAGGAAAGGGGTGAAAGATGAAAAGAAGTAAAATAAGAACGCTTACAAACCATGCAAACCCAGTCTTAACTCAAAGAAACACTGTCATACCATGCAAACTACGGACATGCAAGTAAAGAGAGGATAAGAAAGGAAAAAGAAAAGAAAACGTATGAAGAGTATAACAAAAAGTGGGTTAGTTTACGCTACGAGCTACATCTAAGTTTGTGTTAGTCTATTTTTTTTTAAATATAATTTTATTACTGGCATATCACACGCTGGCATAAATCGTCAACAGCTCATCCTCGACCATTACGCCTAGAGCTCCTGTTGTTAATTGTTTTATTATTTTAAACGACGTTAATATTTTTAAAATGCCTATCTAAACGGTTTTTAAACATATTAACCGCTGGTAGAGTTCACGACGGACTCGGGAAGATTATTCCATTTATCAATTACTTTAAACGTAAAAACGTTTTTAGCTAGGTTTTTTAGCTGGTTTTTAGTTAGTAATGAAACGTCTGCCACTTAATTTAAATCCGTTATTACGAGTATTGCTATTATGGAAAATGAACAATTTGTCAAAATTTACGTTATCGATTTTATTAACGATTTTGAAAACTTCAATAAGCTCCCCCCTTAATCTTCTAGTCTCGAGTGAATGCAAATCTAACTCTTTAATCCTATCTTCGTAAGACTTGTTGCGTAGTGATGGAATTAGTTTTGTGGCGTGTCGCTAAACCCTTTCCAACCTATCAATATCCTCACGCAAATACGGGCATCAAAACTGAACGGCATATTCTAAGTGAGGCGTGACTAGGGACTTGTAAAGGGGCAATAGAATATTCTTCGATTTAAATTCGAAATTACGCGCTATGAAGCCTAACATCCTATTAGCTTTTGCGCAAGACTCCAGGCACTGGTTTCTAACTTTTAAATCCTTAGATACGCGTACGCCTAAATCTAGTTCCTCGTCAACGATCGCTAATTGTCTATCGTCCATCGTGGACGTGTAATTATTGTTACGAGAACCTATATGCCAAACTTTGCATTTGTCTACGTTAAATTGCATCTGCCACTTATCCGTACATTCCATAATCCTATTTACATCGTCTTGGAGCCTATTTCTATCACCCCCGTTAAGAACTTCACCGCTTATTTCAGTACCGTCCGCGAATTTTGACACGTTACTAGTGAAGCCTACATCTATGTCGTTAATGTAGATTACGAATAACAATGGGCCTAACACTGAACCCTGAGGGACACCGCTACCTACATCCAACCACCCCGATCCCCTACCATTAACAACGACTCTCTGTTTCCTGGCACGAAGCTATTCCTCTAACCAGTTAGCTACCTGACCGCGTATATCGTGCTCTTTCACGTTCGCAATTAATCTTCTAAGCGGAACTGTATCGAACGCTTTTTTAAAGTCTAAATAAATAACTTCAGCCGCTCTATGCGGATGATGATGATGATGATAATGATGATGATGATGAAAATCTCTGACTAATTAGTTACTACTTAGGTGTAATTTCTAAATGTAGCATGTTTTTCAGTTAGAAAATCTCGTTATTTACGACAATGTGTACTTATGGATATCTGAGGTACTTTATATACAATATAGTCTCCTGGTTTCACATAAGCTGTACTGCTTTTGCTTTGTCAACTATATTTCTATCAGTCTTATAGTCCATACAAATAATATGCAAATATAGTGCTACTGCATGCAGCAGCATGTAAGCATGTTTGGAAATACGAACAGTACAACTTCTATGTGTTTGCATGTAGTGTGTATATATTCAAGCACTATTAATGTACGTAATCGTGCTTTATTTGCAATATAAGGTGAAAACTGAGTTCTGATTATTTTGTTGTTCTATTTTTGAAATTAAAATACTGCAAATTATGAAAGTTTTGTTTGAACATGTGAAGTGACGATTTCCATGATTTTGTTCATGAAAATATTATGTTGGGTAACATTTTTGTTCTGTTCTTCTCATTATAAATTCAGCATGTTCAGCTCATTGACACAGAACTGGACATTTACAATGATAGCTATATGTGTGCAATGTGCATGTAACAATGGTTCAATAAGTAAAAGTTTCTATCAATGAATATACTTTTATTTAATCCCACTAAATCTGGATTGGAAAACAAATGATATTGGTTACCCGAGCTTCGAAATTTACGTCGGTGTTTGTCATATTTTCATTTTAGAGAGCTTTTTTCTTAATGTTTATGATCAGTATGAGATAAATGTTATATAAATGGAGTATCCATGAAGTAGCTATGTGCTGTGAGTGAATTTTGATGAATAAATATGCTATCTTTATGCATGACTGGTAAATTTCCAATTGTGCTATTTTGATATTGCTGCAATTAGGGTAGGGTTAATCAAGTGCTGTTTCCAATTTACCTGCAAAATGTGAAGTTGGAAACAAGCATTTTTTGGAAGGGGATGCTCCAAGCTTTCATTTGGTACCAAGAATACTTTGTTCCCAGGGGGGTGCTACTAACTTAGAAAATAGAGCGCTTAGAAATTTGGGCTTATGGACTATAGCTGCATCCTGAGCTTCAGAAGTTCTACGAACGCAATCAGATTTTGGTTGTAAAAGTACTTTCTTCAGTATGGTAGCGTGCACCCCAGGGTTGTACTGTTTTTTAATGAACACCGAAATGTTCATCAATTTCATTTATAGGTGTTCCAGACTCTATTAATTATTCCTATAAAGCCTCCTCTCATACTTTGTGTTGTTTGATGATAAGTACTTTGTCTCTCTATGTTGATAGTTTTTGAAAATAAGTTGAATTCACTGTTCGAGTGATAACCACGGAAATATTGCCAACTGTACTTACTCCAGTAATTAATTGTGTGATTTTTGTTTTATTTTAAAACATAATTGTCGCATTATAATAATTTACAACATTGTTTTATAATTTTATAATTACTTTGCTGAAGGTGTTTATCATCATAATGTGTCCAAAAAGAAACAGTTTTGTTTCTAACGTCACAATGATGTCATATATTTAGTTTTTATTTCCGAATGTTGTGATACAACAGAAAATAAACATGAAATGTATAGTTAGCGACGCTATACATCGAAAATGTTGGGAGACCATAAATATAAAGAAAGCCTACACGTTAAATTAAACTATTTACATTCTGAATACAAATTCACAGTATAGGATTGCGATATTTTTTTGTGAAGGGTACACATATTATGGTAGTTTTCAATTGTCATATAAAGTAATCAAAATTGAATTCTAAAGGAATGTACAGAGTGGCCACAAAGTCCCTTTGCAGTGAGATTACAGCATATCTGTGCGGGGTGGTTCAAAAGTCCCTATCTATTTTGCTGGAATAATTATATTTCTATTTTATTTTCTACGGGCCAGATGATGATGGATGTACAAGAACGTGTGATGGTAGTAACACTACGTATCCAAGAGAAGAAGTGCAAAGAAATTCGAGAAAAATTCGAAAGAAGATTTCACAAACCAGGACCTACAGACAAAACAATTCGCCAGCTGGTCACTAAATTTAAAAGAACACGATCTGTTCATGAGGAGGCAAGATCTAGACGCCCATGTACCTCTCAAGAAAATGTCGAATTGGTAAGAGATGCCTTTGAAACAAATCCTAGAATGTCAACTCGCACAGCATCACGTAGACTGAGCATACCAAAAACGACTGTTCTAAGGATTTTAAAATCAACATTAAAAAAGAAAAGTTACCATATTTAAGTGCTACATGAGTTACACGAAGAGGATTATCCAAGACGAGCCGCCATGTGCACACAATTGATTGAAAAAATTTATACCGAAAACGTATTAAACCACATTCTTTTCAGCGATGAGCCGACATTCCGCACATGCGGAAAGGTTAATCGACATAATTGCCGTATCTGGGCTAGTGAAAAACCAACCGAGTTCTACGAATGGGAGAGAGATTCTCCTAAAGTTAATGTCTGGTTGGGTATGACAAGATCGAAGATTTACGGACCTTTTTTCTTTGCAGAAGCTACGGTAACGGGACAATTTATCTTGACATGATTCAGCAGTTTCTTGAACCCCAGTTTCGTTCAGATGGCATTCTCGACACTGTTATCTTTCAACAAGATGGAGATCCATGTCACTATGCAAACATCGTTCGGGCGTACCTTGATGAGCTCTTACCAAATCGCTGGATTGGACGTGGTGGAAACAGGTCCTGGGCAGCACATTCTCCGGATTTAACACCATTAGACTTGTTTGCGTGGGGCTTCATAAAGCTGAGGTTTACAAAAGAAGAGTTACAGACCTGCAGGATCTGCGAACCAGCACCGTCGCGGCAGTCACTAAAATAACTCCAGAGATGCTTGAGAATGTGTTCCGCAATGCAGTGGACAGAGTTGAGATTTGCAGAGACACTGATGGTTCTCACGTTGAATCTTAGACCCAAGCTTGATAAATATGTTACAACAATTTTATCCTAAAACACTATTATTTCAGCAAAATAGCTAGGGACTTTTGGACCACCTTGTATGTTGCCCTTGTTTTATAATGCAAATGGACTTTGTGGCCACCCTGTAGACCGTATGTAGGACTTTTTTAATACTACCGAAGGGTAAATATTATTAATTAATTATTAAATGATAAATGTATCAGTATATTTTAAATTGGGAAGCATAAATGGCTTACCCACGTCTTCAAATCGCTTCCATTGAAATCAGCAAAGTGAAACGACATTGGGTCTCGTAAATGGTTGAATGGGAGACCAATGTACTAATTCTGCAGACATTTTTGGTTCTAAATCCAGGGTCAGTTGTAGGTCCCTCCTATCATTCGACCTTTGACATTGTGACGGATAAATAATAATAACTAACATAGATTATCTCGTCTTAATAGTTTACTGCGAGTGTGTAATTTGAAATTTTCTGACAATAATTATTAAGATATTATATTAAAGTGAAGAGAGACTATCTAAGGAAAATATATTATATTTTAAATAATACATGAAACAAAAGGTGAGAAAAAAGGCTCCTTTTAATAAGTTTTTGTAGACGTAATTCACACCTTTTGCTTCTAAAATAACTGCAATATAATATTTATCAACTCTCCTTAAATTACTCTGTTTTTGCAAATTCATAATATCTACCTAAATATTCGTATGTTTTATTGTAATTAAATTTGTCGTAACTTTATACATTAAATTAAATTATAGATATTTATAAATTATAAATTATTACAGCTAAAATATCTCATTACTGAATTCTAGATTTAAGGTTGGTACTATTGCCTTATATATCATGCAGAACTGCCAGACACACCAAATTATCGCAAAAGAAAAGGAAATAAAAAGAGAAAAACCCATATTTCTTTCATGAATGATTTTCAGTTGCCATGGGAACTGAACACAATGTAAAAACAGTAAATAAATGTGTCTATATATTTTATAGTATTTGGACGGATAAAACGTCTGTCACTAACTGTATATACTGTATATATGGTTTTTTTTTCTCTCTCCTTTTCCTTCCTTGCCCTTCTTTCTTCTTCTTGAAATAGGTTAGTTTAACCCTTTCGCGCCGAGAACGTACGCGGTACGTCCCCATTCAAGAGCTCGAGGACGCACATTTAAAATTGGGTACCGGCGCGAAAGGGTTAAGTTAAGTTAAGTTAGGCTGTTTCTTCTTTTTATTTGTTCATCTCTTGATTGCCATGGAAACTATGATTGTGCGACAATTGAGTGAGTAAACATTGAGCGAGTGCACTTTGAGCGAGGGAAATTGAGCGAGTGCACTTTGAGCGAGGGAAATTGAGCGAGTAGAAATTGAGCGTCTTGACGCATTGAGCGATTAGGCAAACTGAACGAGCACAAATTGAGCGAGTGAGAAAACTGAGCGATTTGACATGACACAAGTGACATTTAAATTTATTGACATAAATGTGTTCGGTACAAAGATTTAACCTAACCAATCATCAAGGGCGTACAGTTGACTTAACCGGGCATTCAGTTAACCTAGCCTGGCATTCAGTTGACCTAACCGGGCATTTAATTAACCTAACCGGGCATACATATATATATAGGATCACCGGAAACTCTAATATAAATTTTAATTAAATATATCTGTTTTAAATAAATATTTTTTACAAGGTGAATGTTTATTAATTTTGCGTCAGTTTGCGCTCAGTTTGCACTCGTTCAATTTGTACTCGCTCAGTTAGCCTAATCGCTCAATGTGTCAAGTCGCTCAATTTGTACTCGCTCAATTTCCTTCGCTCAAAGCGCACTCGTTCAATGTGTATTCGCTAAATTGATGCAGAACGGGAAACGATCAGGTTGAAAAAGTAAGGGTTGAACTAAGCGAGGATAAAAGAGGGTAGGAGTGAATACAGGAAAGATAGGGAAATAGGAGTGTTTTGCAATGGGGAGTGGAAGGTCTGCAACATTGCAACCCCATCCACGGCCATGAACTTTAAATTGGATACAATTAACTGCCTTGCTATCTTCCAAAATCATCCATACTACTAACGACCCCTGACTGAGTGAAGTATATAACTAATTTCACTGGATGTCATAGTTTCATAACATCACCTAACTTTAAAAAGTGCATAACAACTTCTTTAAACTAACCGCAACAAGCTTTAATTGTTGAAAACTTTTGAAATAAAGAATATAGCTCATAGTTGGTTTTGTTAATATGTAAAGGATTAAGGAAATGTTTATCTGCAAAATCTTAACCATTTCTAAGAATCCAGAACATCTCCACAAAAGGGATCAACGAAGGGGGAGTTCATGGTTCTCACGATTTCACTGGTTTTTTTCAACGTTAGAGTTAAAATTTTGGCCTAGGATCAAGTAGTACGCACCAAGAAAGTGGGCCTAAAGTCTTAAAGTAATTTTTATCTGGAAGTGGTGAAAAATTGTGGTTGATTTATTTATCATCTTGGAATGAAATATTTTAAATGTTCTTTGCACTTTAGATCTTCCCTTTCTGTTGATTCTCATTTCCACTTTTATTCCGTTGAGCGGATGTTATTTGCTATATAAGTGTAGCTAACATCAGTACGATCAATGTTTAAATAACAAAGAAACAGTCGTTCCTAAAATGACAAAATGACAATGCGTAATTACCTTCGGGGGAATCGTCACTCCCGACAAAGACGCGATACCTAGAGCGATGATGGGAAGCCAGCACGCAGCGTCGGTGACAACGATCAGCGTCATTCGTTTTGCCATTGACGCCGACGAAGATGTTTCTGGTTGGCCACTGTCGATGTCTCGAGCAGCTGTCCGCGTGCTCTTCGCTGTTGCGTACATCATAATGTAGCTGACGGCGATAATGGTGAAGGACAAAAAGTTGAGCACTGCCAAAGAGACGTGAGCGGATGAAGGAAAATCCACTCAAAGATGGAGTAAAACACATTTAGAACACAGACGAATAATTTACTGTTAGTGAATGACTCATTCAATTATGATGGATGCATTTATATGTGGCGAAATGGAATGAAAATGAAACTGAAGGACGAAAGAAGTCAGTTTACGTGAAATACAATTTCCTACCTATAAAGATGAACACAGCGTACTGCCATCCATTGGGCTTCTCGTTGGTGATGTGAAGGGCGAGACAAACGCTTGAACGTCCGTAGAAGTGGGCGAAGAATTCTATGGGTGCCAAAGGAAGGGCAGCGAGGGCTATCACCGTCACCCACACGACTACCATTACGAGCCTAGTCACGGTGCCATCAAATTGGCGGGCATTAAACGGGAATCTGATCACCATCAGACGGTCCACCGTTATCACTGAAAGAAGGGAGGTCATGGTGAGAATAATGATTCAGTGAAACAGAAACTCACTCTGGGGGCAGACTATTTTCATTATTAACTTTCATTTTTTTGGTATTATTCAGTGAATTTAGTGAATAATTAGAAAAGGTTGATAACGTATGATTAGTTGGTTTTACTTTTCATCTATGTAATCATTCGTGACTACTTCTCATTTTGGTCCAGCTGAACTTTGTAGACACTGTATTATACTTCAATCAACACTCAGGAAAAAGAAATTTTTACAGAAAAATATATAAATGGTAAGAAAAGATTTCATTGTACCACAAAGGATCGTTCTACTCCTACACCAATTCAGGGCTCGGGTAGCTCGCATTATCATTACCAAGTACATGTGGGATGAACATACTGCAATAACGAGACTTCAATATTTAGCAGAACAATAATGAAAGAAAGGAGTCATTTTCATAATCTTTTTTATGTCCGTTTCTTCTTAGTTTGTATTGCATAGACGCACATTGCATAATGAGGTTTAGGTGCATGATTCATTAGGAACAAGATGTACTCCAAATTTGTGTTTACCGAGTCCACAAAAACGTTCTCATGCTTGTCGTACACAAACTAGATCAAAAGCTTAGAGAATCTATAATATGAGGCCTTCCCTTTACCTGCAACTTTATTTTGTTTAGAAATTGAAATTAGGTATACAATAATCCTCTTTTTTCTGTTATTATTATTATCTAATGGCCAATCACGACAAATAATACCAGCTTAGTTCCGTATAAAAATCTCTTAATGACGAAGGTTTTTTTTCCTATTGAAAGAGCTCTCTCTCTCTCTCTCTCTCTCTCTCTCTCTCTCTCTCTCTCTCTCTCTCTCTCTCTCTCTCTCTCTCTCTCTTCAGTTATATATAATAATAATAATAATAACAAATAATAGAATCATTTTAATATCAACATGTAATGAATAAACTCTTATCCATTTCCCATTAATAAATAGTAAGCATTATATTGATATTTGTATGCAATGTTAAAAGTAGATCTGTTGATCTGTATATTTTGTTAAGGGATTTTTATGTCCCACTTAGAGAGAGAGAGAGAGAGAGAGAGAGAGAGAGAGAGAGAGAGAGAGAGAGAGTATAATAATAAGTTAGTTTAAATTTAGTTAGATTGTAATTTTGCTTGTAATCAGATTGGTAAAAATGTTTATAAAAAAATTGAATAGTCACCCATAATTTTACTTGCATATTATACAAAATAAACACAAGCCAAAAATAAATGGCAAGTTTGAAACTGCAGAGATTCTGTGTAGAGTAAGACTGAGGGAGATATGAATGTACGGTTGCGCTAATTAATTATTCGTAGGACACTTGAGAACAGGTAGCAACACTTAGCATATATTTGTTGTGTGTACCTACAAACGGTTGTAAATTTGATTCATTGCCAAATGTCTTTAGAACATAATTATTTCCATTCATCATTCTGGTTTATCATATTACTAAGGAAAAATAAATGAATAATTAAATAAAAAGCTAAAAGATAGGTTTTTTATCTTCGACTCTCCAAAAATTCTTTCATCCGTCAAAAATGTGAAAACCTATCCAATTCTAATTCTTCTCGCTCTTTTTGGCATCTAGCTAAGAACCTCTTAAACAACTTTACTTCCTCTTCTTTCCCTCCTCTTTTCCATTCCGACGGCTCAGTTGCCGTCTCTTCTCCTGACAAAGCTGAACTCTTCGCTCAAACTTTCGCTACCAACTCAACCCTAGACGATTCTGGTGCTGTTCCTCCATTTCCTCCTCCTTCTGACTTTATTATGTCTGAAATTAGGATCTCTTCCAAAGATGTTCTTTCTGCCCTATCTGGTATCAACGCTAGGAAGGCGTACGGTCCTGATAGTGTTCCTCCTGTTGCTCTCAAGAACTGTGCTTCTGTCCTGACATCCTGCTTAGGAAAACTCTTTCTTCTTTGTCTTTCATCTGTTACTTTTCCTTCTTGCTGGAAATTCGTTTTCATTCAGCCTATCCCAAAGAAGGGTGACCACTCTCAACCCTTCAACTATCGTCCAATTGCTTTCATTTCTTGCTTTGCTAAAGATTTTGAATCTATCCTTAATAGTAAGATTCTTAAACACCTCTCTTCTCACAATCTTCTTTCAGATCGTCAGTATGGGTTCCGGTAAGAGACTTCTTGCATATCTCTCTGACTCTTGGTCATTCTCCTTTCGGTATTTCGGTGAAACTTTTGCTTTTGCGCTAGACATATCGAAAGCTTTTGATAGTCTGGCACAAATCTGTAATTTCAAAACTGTCCTCATTCAGTTTCTAGCCTTCTATCTGTGCATTCCTTTCTAATTTCCTTTCTGGCCGATCTATAGCTGCGGTTGTAGGTGGCCACTACTCTTCTCCTAAAGCTATTAACAGTGGTGTTCCTCAGGGCTCTGTCCTGTCACCCACTCTTTTTCTTTTATTTATATATTCTCTTTTACTCGTAAGTCGTACTTCCCATCCACTCTTATGCCGATAATTCTACTCTTCACTTCTCCGCCCACTTCACAAAACGTCCTTCTCAACAGTCATTGCATGCTTCACATGGGAAGGCTATGATGTACCTGACCTCCGATCTTTCTACTATCTCTGACTGGGGCAGAGAAAAACTTGAGCCTTTCAGTGTCTCAAAAACTCACTTTCTTTATCTGTCTACTCGTCACAATCTTCCACACGACTATCCCCTTACATTCAACAGCACAAAACTCAATCCTTCCTCTTCTCTTCACATTCTTGGCGTTTTCTTTTCTATAATGACGTTTCACATATATTCGCTTTCTAAAACGGCTTCTAGGAAGTTAGGTTTGCTGTACTGGGTCCGCAGTTTCTTAAGCCCCACTCAGTTGCTGACTCTGTAAAGGGGTCAGCTCTGCTTGACCGAGGTTAATTCAAAGGCTTTTCGTCTCATTAATTCCCCGCTTCTTACTACCTGTCTTGAATCCCTCTCTCTTCGCCGCAATGTTGCCTAACTCTCTTTACTATCGCTGTTATAACAGATATTGCTTTTCTGGACTCTCTAACTTCATGCATCCTCCGTTGAGGAGAGCTCTTAATACCAGACCTTCGCCACATTTTCATTCCTTTTCTGTTCAACTCTCAGGCAAAAGTTAATCGTTATTTTCAACCTTTTCTCTATTGAACCAGTCAATTCTGGAACAATTATCTTCAGTCCATCTTTTCTCCTTGTCTATGACCTTTCAATCTTATGCAAACCTTGGGCCTTAATTTTGACTTTCTTCTTCTTCTATAGGTGAGGCGCGGTTTTGTGGACATTCACACCTCGCCCCTCCTTCGTAAATATATATGCGCGTCGGTGGTGTAGTGTTTACGGTCGCTGACTACGAATCCATCGGCCCCGGGATCTAGACCCGGTGATTGCAGGCGGCGCGCAGCAAAACCCAGCTGTTCTTCTTTCCACACAATTAAGAAATTGGTTAGTAGATAAATGGGTACTCTGGGTAGCCTGGTGGTTAAGATGCTGGGCTGCTGGTGGGGCGTAGTTTAGATTCCACGTTAAACTGTAGGTCTAAGATGGAGTGACAAGTTTGACCTTCGCCAGAATGAACAATTCGGGCGGAAGCAAAACCAAGGTTAACCAAGGTTATATATATTCAAACCTGCCACAAGTCCCAACAGGATTCGAACCCAGCTCGCTGCATCTTGCCCAGTAATTGCCCCTAAAACCACCTAGGGGGGACTATGAAGTGCGAGTGTGTTACTGAAACCTTCCCTGCTTCTCCCTTAATGTATTTATTAAATTTGGCGCAGATTACCCAAGCCATTTAGGCGTGTATAAACGAATATAGAACAGACAGACAGAGACAAATATGATGATCATCATTATCATTCCCTACATATATATAATAAGATGTATGAAATCGATATTTAAACGTTTTACACAAGAGTTAAACCAATCCGGTTTCATTTTCAAACATTTCTTTACACATTATACAGATACAGATACTTTTGTTCTTTTTTTTAATCGCCAAATTGCTCGATTTTATGGCCCGAAGACGTTTCACTTTGCTTTTGTCGAGAGTCATTGCCTAAGTTTTCCTTGAAGGTCGCGTCAAGTAACCCTCGAAGACTGAAAGAAGTGGAAGGGAGATCCAAGAAGTGAATCGAGACGATGGTTTAAAAGAAAGCAGTAAGACATTTTGAATTTTAGTTTTCACTAACAACTTTCACGTTTTGCCAATCATGATATTTGCTTATTTCATTGTCTTTGAGGGGTTCACGTGTATTTACCAATCAACATTTTCACGTATTCAACTGAGGATGACGACATGTTTCTTAGTCACTTGTGGTTAATTGTCTACTTGCATTCAATCAGGACATCAGCTAAATAAGTCTTCAAGAAAAACTTTACACTGTTGTGGATATAATGAAGTTTTCAAAAGTTGACTGACACCCATAGTCACGACTTCTTTACACCCTTTGATCTCGAACTATGTGTTCGGATATCAATTAAGGAGATGTTAAGAACCTCACCTGTGAGAGTGAAGACGGAGAGCTCGGAGGAGAGCGTGGAGCAGAATCCTGCAGTGCGGCAAAGAACAGACTTTCGCCACGCTGACTCTTCTGCCGCATAAACACCTCTAAAGTGAACATCGACGGCGGCGATGACGAGCAAATAGGCCCCCATCAATAGGTCTCCGAACGCCAGATTCACGATCAGGAACGAGTGCAGCTTTAGAGAGATAACGGTTGTTGAAATTATTGTCACTGTTATTGGAATTATGTTCGTAATTATTGTTTATTGTATTATTGAAAGGCTGTCGTTAGAAATTCCTTGAAATTATTTTTGGGATTATTGTTTTTTGTTGCCGGAGATACAATCAATATTTTAATTACCGTTATTGTTGGAATTATTTTGGCTACAATTAATTACTGTTGATATCCTGTTACTGCTTTCGAAATTACAAAAATATTATTGAGATAATTCATATTCAAGTTTATTGCATATACTTTTACTACAATATACAATAAAAGAGCGGTAAAGGACAATGACGAAACAGAGAAGTCGACAACCGCCATGTTTGCTCAGAACTGACGTCACCGCCAGCGAAATATTTCCTGCAAGAATATCAAAAAAATGTCATTTGTAAAACCAATCGTTTTCTGTGAATGATTAATTATTCTTGTTAGTAACCATTTTTAAAAAGAAAAATAACTTCTGAATTATGTTCATAATTCAGAAAATATATAAAAGGAATATTCAAAAAATGTATATTTATCAAAATTAGTGTGTGTGTGTGTGTGTGTGTGTGTGTGTGTGTGTAGTGAAAGAAATGAGTGAAGAAAGTGAAAAAAAAGAAAGCAAATGAAAATTCGATCTTCTTTCAATTTCTGAGTGTAGATTTTCCCTTTCATTTCGTCTTCCTCTCTTCCCTCCACCTTCCTCTCTTCCCTCCACCTTCCTCTCTTCCCTCCAGCACCTAATATTTACAAAGTAAACAACTTCTTGCTACAAAATGCTTTGTCACAATAATCCCAATACTTACCAGTGTAGCAATAACAGATAAATGAAAATGAAAATGAAAAGGTTTATTTGCAGACTATAGTCCATATGACAAATATTATTAATACAATGACAGTTCATATACTAAGGATAGAAATATATACAATTGATTAGAAATAATACTGTAATGTCGAAGTTAAGTGGAGCTACAGACAGACGTTTTCGTACCAAGAAGTCCATAGCTTAGAGGATAAATGGCAGGACTCATGGATAGCTTGGATGATCGGGTTGGTTGATTTTTTAATTCTTTGCATTAGACTGTGTTGAGCACGTCTTGTTACCTCTGGGAAGTTCGGGACATTGCGGGTAGCAAACATTTGAGAAGCTGAGCATCTCGGGGGAAATTTATGTAAGAGTCTAAAAGACCTGTTGTACAGCAAATTTAGGGTTCTGCCAGAACCTTTTTTATAATTCACCCAGAGTTGCTGTCCGTATATATTACTGCAGAAAGTACGAAAGAGTGTGTCTTTAGCTTCACTTGTACAGAAACGAAAGTTCCTTATGGTCATATTCGCTTTAGCACACAGGCTTCGAGATTGTTTTCTTATATCCGAGTCATCACTCAAGGAGCTGGTAATAGTTTGACCCAAATACTTAAACTCTTGTACTTCCTCAATTACTTCACCATTCATTTTAAACCTTATATCAGCTGGCTGATTACAGCTTTTAGGATGAAATTGCATAACCTTAATTTTTGTAGCATTAAAAAGAATATCATGTTTCTGCGAATACACTTCGCAGACGTTTAGTAGCCGATCCAGACCTTTAACAGAGGGACTTATTAACACCATATCATCGGCATAAACTAAGTTATTTATCCTTGTCTTATCTATACAACATCCCACTGTTGCCTCATTAAGTGAAGCAATTAATCCGTCAATATACACATTAAACAGCATAGGGGAGAGAAAGGAGCCTTGTCCTACCCCGCAAGAGGAGCCAAAACACTCGGATAGTACATTGCCCCACCTAACAGTGAAAAATTGGTGGGAATACCAGAATTTCAATAAATTTAATATGTACATGGGAACCTTCCTGTCTTCTAGTTTTGCAAATAAAATATTGTGGTTCACCATATCATATGCCTTACTTATATCAAGGAAACAGCTATAAATAGTTGAATTACTGTCAATGTATTTAGATATTGTTTCTTTAAGTACATAGATACACAGGTCAGTCGAGTGGGACCTTTTAAAGCCAAACTGATTAGGAGATGTCCATAGGAAATCATTTAATCGGAGTAACAAGAATTTTTCTAGTAGTTTCGAGAAGCAGGAAGCGACAGCAATAGGCCTGTAATTATTGCTGGACAGAATGTCTCCGTACTTATTTTTGACCAGGGGCAAGATATATACCCTCATGAACTCGGCAGGGATATAGCTATGAGCCAGCATGGCTGATAGGAACAATGATATATGCAGACATACTACGTCATTTGCATATTTTAAGTGCTCATTCGATAAGTCATCTACCCCTGACGCAGAACCAGTCTTTAACTCTTTAATTAACCTCTTTACTTCAGAAAATGATATCAAAGTATTTTTCCTTGTCCCTCCTACAATCGTTTCGCTGCAATCTATCTTAAGATTATCCCTACTCACACTGTTAAGAATGTTAGAGTAGTGGTTTTTCCACAGTTTTGCAATTTGTAATAAAAGAAGATTCTACACTCAAAGCACAACCAATCAGCATGCACTACATTAGAAGCCACACCAAATATATTCCCAGTAAATACACACACACACACACACACACACACACACACACACACACACACACACACACAAATGTTTGGCTACTTTACAAATCCGCGACATTTTCACTTGTTCAACTGAGAATGACGACATTTAACCTAATCTAAATAACCTAATTAAATTAATCTAACCAAACCTGATCTAACCTCTATTATACCCTCTTTTTCATGATATTTAGTGATTTTGAATTAAACATAAATTTGAATCTGTGGCGACACCGCAAATGTCAATATACGTAGGTTTGTCTCCAAGAGCTGTATGTGTGTGTATTCTAAAGATGGTTGCGATAACGTAAGGTAGTCAAGAACAACACACACACACACACACACGTCACATGATAAAAATTACCACGTTTCCAATAGTCACGTGATTCAATATATTTGATATTAAAATGTAAAAACTTTCATCATTTGTAAATTATTAATTAGTCATACATAACGCTTCCCTCTCTTACGCCATACTCTCGTATAGCAATTTTTCACATAGATCAGATCATAATATGTGTCCACAAAACTCACAATACGCTTTACATAATCATAAAAATGAAGTCATAACCTGAATCAGCATTTAATTTTAAATTTTAAAAATTTAATTTCATTAAAATACATATCTTAATTTCCATTTTTAGTTGACACAGCAAATCGTGATAACACTCAAATTTTTCTATATGCTGTTACAGCAAAATTTGCCTTCATCTTCAAATATTTTGTTTTATCAGTTTCTGCAAGATCCGCATAATATGAACTGACCTCCGACTGAGGTAGCAAAAGAATTCAGCCTATTAAGAATTGAAAAAAAACAAGTCAACATTAATTAATAATGATGTCACCAAATTAAATCGTATATAAACTACTGTAACCTTTCAAATTATTATTCTGTTCTCTCTGATCTGACCTACAGGCTGAAAGTATAACCTGTAATATTTTTGAAGCAGTAAAAGTCAGTAAAAGATATCTTTAACTCTACCCTTGAGTCCGTATTCTCCAAAGTATTTTTGTTAGAATAACACAACATTTTCAAGAAGCAATAAAGTAAAAAATCAGTAAGACTGAGACCAGTATTGCCTCACAAACTTCTCCGATACGCTACGAGAAGAATCGGGGAACTGTCAGATAACCTTGTAAGTTTTTGAAGAATTCTCCGATCGGCTACAAGAAGAAATCGGAGTGTAGTCCAAAGCAATTATTACGATTCCATACGTCCCTGCGCAGTACTAGCTATCACAGAGTGAGAAATCCGTTGCTACCACCTTACCAGAACCCCCGTCAACTTCGAACCACCCAAGGCCATCGACGGAGGGTTAACATATATATATACAGCCAATATATACACTGTGTGTGTGTGTGTGTGTGTGTGTGTGTCCGAAATGCTAAACCTGGAGAATTAAATCTTTTCCATAGCAGACCCCAAAAAGGCTTAAAACGAGAGGAACTGACCTTGTTTCCACTGGCAAAAAGAATCCTCCATACGATGACGAAAGAGTTCCCAAGGAGTGCTACAGTACCAAGCACCCAAATGCACACCCTCAGGATAGGGCTCGACATTAGGTCTTCACACGAGGAGAACTCGTCAGCCGGGGGCAAACACTCTTCCACGGACGGTGCCAAACAGCACCAGCGACGCTCGTCAGTGGCACTACAGAGAGAAGGGGCAAGCCATTTAGGAATTACTCTCTTTGGAACAACTAATAATAATTTCCTAGAAACAGTTTGTATTTATATTTATATTAATAATAGAGGATAGCGTTGTTATAAGTACAAAAATATACAGGGTAGAGCAAAAGTCGCGAATCAATGGGTAAATCACAGTCACTATTCGAACTGGTGGACATTAACTTGAAAGCATTTTCTGATTTGCTGTACACAGGATGTGGACTGGGTTATAATGTGTTGTAGTCATGGCACTCTGAATATATTAATTGTTACTGAATTTAATGCTAAGCATCCAGAGACTTCCAATTGATCAGACATCCGTTGGAAGAATAATAGTTTACCCTATGGTACGCGAATTTTGCGCTACTCTGTATATTTTCATATTTATATCAACATTTGGCTTCGGCCTTGATTCATTTAACAGCTAGCCCTAATGAACAAATTCAAAAAATCAACACTAATAATTCCTATGATGCGCGACTTTTCCGCCACCCTGTATATATATATATATATATATATATATATATATATATATATGTGTGTGTGTGTGTGTGTGTGTGTGTGTGTGTGTGTGTGTGTATATACAGTGGCGCTCATAAGTTTTCGTACAGAGAAATATTTCAGTTATATTCGTCCTTATCTTTTGTACCATGTATAGAATAATTATGAAAAATTTGCATACATACAGATCTACAGATCTACAGAAGCTAAGGCTAACAAAAACCCTAAGATCCACTCTAAGGTTAGCCCGAGAACCACTCTAAGGTTAGACCGTTCGTTTCGAAAAATTTAACAAATAAAAACATTACTTTAATTCGAACATATAATGTCAAACATCGAAGAATTTGAGGAAAGTAAAAAAAAATTTAAGGTACAAAAGTTTTCGTACATTTTTTTACAAAATTATTTAATATTTTGTGTCCACTTTAGGCTTGAAGAATTTAAATTTTTTATCAGTAGTTAGCTGTTTAGTGATTAGAGACTGTTGGCAATTCTGAATTCTAGAAAATTTTCTGTGAATCTCTATGGAAGCAGGGGCGTAACTGGAGTAAAAAAGTTGGTGGGGACGAACGCAATCCTATTGTTAGAAGCACTCATTATCTATGGGAGTAATTATAAAAGTTGTCTCCCCCCCCCCCAACTCTTATAATTACTCCCATAGATAATAAGTTCTTCTAACAATAGGATTGTGCTCGTCCCCCTCCCCAACTTTCTTACTCCAGTTACGCCCCTGCATGGAAGACGGATGACTGTAGAAGCCATTATTAAGCAATGCAATGGGTTGTCGTGGTAAAGAGCTATCTACAGATCTTAAGAGATTTGTTATTACTGCATGCGAGTCTGGAAAGAGTTATAGGAAGATAAGAGAAGAACTTCGAATCCCACTTACGACGGTTGCTACACTGCTACAGTTATAAAGAAATGAAAAGGCTTTGGAACGCTCTGAACTCTACCAAGCTGTGGACAACCTTACAAGATTTCAGAACGTACAGCCTGACGGATTGAAAGAATTACTGCTGCGAATCCAGGAATGACTGTAAGTGATATTTACCGAACATTAAGTCTGTGTAAGATCGATGTCCATTTCTCTACTGTACGTCTTAGAGCACTATTTCGTGTTGTAATTTTCCTCCGTGGTTATTTTCATCATACGGGTATATATGTATACAAAATGTCGAAGGCAGGGTAACTTCAACAAAAGAATTTCAAGCTTCTCGAGTGGCCCATTCAAAGCCCAGATTTCAATTTAATTTAGAAATTATGGTTTGAAAAAAGATGTCCGCAATATAAACCCTTCAAATCTGAATGAATTGCAATAGTTTTCTTTACAGGAATGGGTTAAAATTTCTACTGAGAGATGTTGAAACATTGTAGAAAATACCCAAAACGAATTATTGAAGTCCTTCAAACAAAAAGTGAACGCACGAAGGAAGTTTTAAATGAGTTCATAAGTAAATGTACGAAAACTTTTGTATTTTAACTTTTTTATTATCCTCAAAATCTTTGATATTTTACATTTTATGTTGGAGTTGAAATTTTTTTTTTATTTGTTAAAATTTTTGGAAACAAACGGTAAACTTTTCGTAACTATCCGACGCATGGTACGCAAGATAAGGAAGAATATAATTGAAATATCTCTCTGTTCGAATACTTATGAGCGCTAATATATATTTGGCAAATTAAAATTAGCGCAGCTGAAATTTCTAAATCAGATTTAAATTTTACTTTGATTAAATGTATTTTAAGGGTGAAATATGGATGGGGAATATTCAACACCCATCATTTCTCTTGGCATCAAAAGTTCAAATAAAAAGACAGCAGAAAGCAAAGACTTTTACAGGTAAAAACTATAAAAACAATTGATAAGGAACAAAAATTTATATAAGGAACAATAATTATAGGCAGTATAAAAGGGCCGATGTGAACATGCACTTTGGAGTAGTGATGTACCGATCCCAAAATTTAGCTGATGCCGGTTCCATATACTGCAAATACCGATGCCGATGCCGATTCTTTGCCTATATTTTAAAAAATCAATTCCATTCATAAATTTTACTAATCTAATGTAAAAACTTTCAATTTTCATATTTTTACATTTCAAATTTTCTTAGCTCACGCCACGATATACAGCACCAGAATTTGTTACTCGCATACCGTACTGTAGCTAAAATGATATTAAAATATTTTATTACTCAGTAAAATGATAAAATAATTTTACATTAGTTTCATAAAGGAATGCCAATATTTAAAGTAATTGTTTTTCCTTATGTAGAACGTATTTTCTTTCTTCAACAATGTCAACAACGACAACATAATAAGATGGTTTAATATAAAAATTATAAAGTACAACTTAATATAGAATTATTATTAATATAGAGTAGGAGATTACAACAGTTTATAATAGTTAGAGATTAGCTAGTTAGAGAAAATTTAAATTTATGGGCAACTTAACTTGCCCTATTTCTTGACTGTAAAATATTTCTATATAATTACACTTGGAAATGAGTATAAATTATAATAAAGAGTGTTTTTTGGTCTGTTCAATTTTCCATAAATATAGATTTTGTTTTGTAATGAAAACTTTAAAATTTCAAAGAATCGGTGAGAGAATCGGCTAAATCGGAAGATGCCTTTAGAAGAAATGAAACGTGGTCCCCGACTGGACAATTCATAATCTTTAACCCAGTCTCCTGAATACGTATTAGTGAGAGATGGATGTGCAAGTTCCGCCTGTAGAGACGGAGACTTCAATGAAGGGGACAAACATTTTCAGATATTATTTTGTAACCATTTCTGTAAGATATATATATATATGAAAATTATTTCACGAAAGTAAGATGTGAATAACATTTATGATGAAAATAACCACGAAGGAAAATTAAAACACGAAATAGTAGTCAAGCGCTTTCGTCTAATGACATCCTCAGGAACAATGAGTCTTCCTGAGGATGTCATTAGTCGAAAGCGTTTGAGCACTATTTCGTGTTCTGATTTTCCTTCGTGGTTATTTTCATCATACATGTGTATATAAAAATAATGACGACGGTAGGGTAACTTCAGCAAAACGGTGACACTGTTTTAGTGACGGTAAGGAGTGATGTAACCCAAGGTCATGCTGTTGCCAAAGTAACCGAGCTAACGACATTTTGTTAACGCGATATTTTTTCGACAAGATTTTTGGAGATTAGATTAAATAATGGTAGGTTAAGTTAGGTTAGTAGGCTATGTTAGATTAATTTAGGTTATGAGAGTGTCGAGAAAATACCTGTAGTCCAAAATACCGTTTCGTGGGCATAATACATTTGTGAACTACTCTCATTTCACCTCAAATAAACTTTCAACCTCTTATCTTAAACCTCTGACACCAAAAACCTCAACTGGGTGATTGATCTACTTACAGATGCCTCAGCTTTGGCATTGTGGAGAATACTTTGGCACTCACTCTTTCCAGCAAGTTGTGTTCCAAACTCCTGTTTAAAGTTATTTAAATTATTAAACAAAATCGAAAGATAAAAATATAAAAACGTATCACTCGTATTTATTAAAATGAGTTTTAATACCATAATATATTTTTTATCTTCTTTCGATATGGAAAGTCATTAATCAAATGTGCGCGAAACATCCTATTTTTAAATTAGATTACGCTAATCGTAATGCAAATAATAGACTGTGAATGATGAATGATCAAAGATAAATTCCAGAAAAGTTATTCTCGTAAAATTTTGAAAAAATCAAAGCTTAAATTTATATTTTAAAAAATGAAAACAGTAAAAACAAATTTGGATTTATTTTCTTCTCTGAAAAATGGTGGATTCCAATTTGAAAAATGTGTTAAATTTGACTAATTGAATATACAGTATATTGAGAGAGAGAGAGAGAGAGAGAGAGTTAAAGGAAATACTCACAGTTGCTGTAGTTCGTGGAGACCAGCAAAAGTCAAATGTTGGACTTCCTCCAAAATGTTATAATCCAAAGTTCTTCAAATTAAAAAACAGAAAAATTTATGAAGTAAAATTTCAATTTGACGGTGCGATTGCGATTCCGGAGTCGGAATTGATTATGGAATTCATGGTTTGAAGCCAAGTCGGAACTGAATTTTCTTTTGGGTAGGATATGTGTTGGAATTGGAATCAAGAGAATACTAATAACACTGGTCAACAACAATTTTGTCACAAGGGTTTTGATGGGTGTTCTAAGTGTACTTTTTCATGCTGAATCTACAGTAAATATGAAATCAGATTTTTTCTATCAGGCTTAGTTTACTTGTGACGCTATGTTCATTTTTTCCTCATTTAGCATGATCACCGGATAAAAAAATAATAACATATTATATATAATTAAGTATATAACAATATTATAATATAAAACATTATAAAAATAATAAATATAATAATATATTATATTAATTAATATAACTATAATAAAATATATTAATATTAATATATGTATATGTTGTATTAATTTTTCTGTAAAATTAGTACAATTTATTCCTTTGCGGAGAAAGTTCTGATAATGCTGGCAGGATAAATTTGGTCGGAGCAGCAGACTGTGCAGGTTGAAACATGTTTGTACCTGTTCAGACATGAGCCTAGTTTCTGTGTGTAGAGCAGCTCCAAGTCAGTCTGCTTGTAAATGTCACAGTGTTAACAGCTAGTGTCTGTTGCTTCTTGTTAATTTTACACCAGTGTTGTATTCATATAGATGTTTTGTAATGCCGCGGAACTGTCTGAATCATCCTAATTCCTTTTGTTATGTATGTGGTGATCTAACTTTAAAATCCCAGAAACGTAACTTTACACCATTAGTAAAAAAATGCTATGAACTTTATTTCGGATGTAAAGTAGGCGATCAGGACAAGAGTTGGGCCCCTCACATTTGTTGTGTGACATGTGTAAGACTACTTACAGGATGGCTAAACGGTTCACGTCACATGCCATTTGCTATTCCAATGATTTGGAGGGAACCCAAAGATCACACAACAGACTGCTATTTCTGCCTGGTAAATACAAAGGGGATCACTTTAAAAACAAAGAGCCTTATGAAATACCCTAATCTACCGTCTGCAATGAGACCAGTTCCCCACAGTGCTCAACTTCCAGTACCAAATCCTCCTGAACATGTAAGTTTAAGTGATGAGGAATCAAACGTAGCTGTAGCATATCACGAGCAAAAGATGAAGACATTTCTGATCCAACATTCCAGGCTACCTGTTCCTCCAATGAACCACATTTACTGTCACAAGGAGATCTAAATGACCTAGTTCGTGATTTGAAATTATCTAAGAAGCAGGCTGAACTTTTAGGTTCAAGATTAAAGGGTTGGAATCTACTGCAACGTGACACTAAAGTTTGTTTTTTCCGCACCCGCCATGATGAATTCAAAGAATGGTTCTCCCATGAAGATGGACTTGTGTTTTGTAAAGATGTTAATTCAGTCATGGGGGCTCTTGGTCATGAACATAACGTGGATGAGTGGCGATTGTTCATTGACTCCTCAAAAGTCAGCTTGAAAGCAGTCCTTCTTCACAATGGAAATAAATTTCCTTCTGTACCTATTGCACATGCTGCAAACATGAAAGAGTCATACGACAACATGAAGTTGCTTTTAGAAAAGTTTCAGTATCAGAAATATAAGTGGAATATCTGTGGAGATCTGAAGGTCATTGCACTTTTGCTGGGTTGCAGCTAGGTTACACCAAGTACTGTTGTTTTTTATGTGAGTGAGACAGTAGGGACAAGCAAAACCACTACGTTAAGAAGGATTGTTCAAAACGCACCTCACTTGTTCCAGGCAAGAAAAATGTGAATAGTTCACTTGTTGACCCTGAGAAAGTGTACCTTCCTCCTTTGCATATCAAGCTTGGACTTATGAAAAACTTTGTTAAAGCGATGGATAAAGCGCAAACAGGATTCACATACTTGAGAAATAAGTTTCCCCGGATCAGTGATGCCAAGATTAAAGAAGGCATTTTTGTAGGCCCTCAGATCAGAGAATTGTTAAGAGATGAGAGATTTGAAGGAGAGTTGAATGAAGTTGAGAAAGCTGCGTGGCAGAGTTTCAAAAGTGTCTGCACAAATTTTTTGGGAAATCACAAGGCCGAAAACTATCCTGAAATAGTAGGAGATCTTCTTAAGTCTTACCAAGCAATGGGGTGCAATATGTCATTAAAGGTTCATTTCTTGGACTCTCACTTGGACTTTTTTCCGGAAAACCTGGGTGCGGTAAGCGACGAACATGGTGAGCGTTTTCATCAGGATATTTCTGCCATGGAAAACCGTTACCAAGGCAAATGGAGCCCCAGTATGCTGGCTGACTATTGCTGGACTCTTAAGAGAGACATGCCTGAGGCAAAGCACAGCAGAAAATCAAAACAAGCTACTTTTTAAACTACAGGTATGTCTTTTCGATCATATTTTAATAAGTTTGTAACTATATGGGTTTTTAAAAATTAAATTGCATGTCACACAAAAACCAGACCTGATAGAGAAATTTTACAAACTTATTTGGATTCAGCACAGAAAATACTATAAGAATAAGGTATTTTCATTCTTGGGACACGAACAAAAGTTTTTTTTGTTGCCCAGTGTAATTTTTCTTTTGATTAAAACGTTTCATTAATTTGTATAAAATAATGAAATAGACATAAAATGTACTAAAAATTAAACTCGAGCTATTTCCTCACTCATGCATCGCCAATTTGTCTCTTTTTATCTACCTTTTTGACAGTAAAGTGTGAGAATGATTTTAGTCTCTGAAAATGTCCCCTTTTGTACAAAACATGTAATAATGATATATCAATAAAAGTACAATTTTTTAATTATTCTAACCCAATTTGTATTTTAAATTAACCAACCAAGCAGTCAACTAGATTTGGAAGATTTAAATTACGTTAAATTGGATCCCCGAAAACGTTTATTTATGTCTAAAACAAAAGTACATTTGCTCAGATTTTATTTGTTTTACTGAACAATTTCAAATAATCTCTTACAGCGTAGTGAGATTCCTCAGTCCCACGAAAGCCTTGGGGGAAAGATGCTTCAGGCTTTGGTGACTCAAGTCCCTGAAAGGAAAAAAGGTTTCCTTTAATCGCTACACAAAACCTGAATTGGACGAAAGATACTCGTGTTCATGAGTGGAAATAGAGAACTATTAATTATTCAAAGGGTTGTTCAGTCCTTCCTTTATTCCTTATTCACAGGGACCAAGTTATTCTAGAACTTCTGTTACTTTACTAGTGATAGCAATACTGGAACTGCAAGTTAGTTTAATTAGTATTATGTGCCGTTTCCTCACATCTCTGCAAAACGGTAAAAAAAAAAAAAATCTGTTTCCATCAAAATTCAGTGGACAAATTTTTAAAATTAGAATGAAAACCTCAGTAGAAAAAAGTTTACTAGTACTAACTGTAAACACCGACTAGTACTAGTGTAAATTGTTGTTTAATAAAATGTTTTGTTTGATTGATGGGATTGCTTAATCTCTTTCGCAACATCTGAAGTCATATGACGGATTGGGCCTACAGCTTTAAGCGGGATTTGAACCACAGGTTGTTACGTAATCTGGGCGTGGAGGACTCTCCCCCGCAACTACTACCCAGACCGAATGTCGTATAACTTCACTAATCGACGGGAAGCAGTGTTAGGACATTGGTAACGCCGCGGCTTTTAATAAAACGTAATATACATTACATTGGAGCAACTGGGATACAGAAAACCAAACAGAGAGGGGTCTAAAAGTGCTGTTGATAGAATCCCAAATCATTAGAACGACGATTTTGGCAAGGACTTTGATTACTAGTGATAAAAATTAGAATAATCCGTTGGGTGTGAAAAGGTATAAAAGATGCCTTTTTTAATTAAAGAAAGAACAAGAAATAACTTCTCAGAGAAGAGGAAATTTTTGAATTGAGGAACAAAACTTTTGTCATAAGTACGTAATAGTTTCCAAATGGAATAAAAGATTTTTCGCAATGAATAAAAATTTGTATAAGAAAAATTCCTGTACTAGGAATAAAATATGCATCTTTAGAATTTCAGGCCATCTTTGATCCTTTTAAACGGATAATGCACCCCCATTTCAAATTGCATGAATAATCCTATTAATATATGCCAAACAAATTTAACTAGTTCACTTCCATTATTTTTGGGAGCCATAAAGGACATCAAATTCAAATATGTCAAATTCAGGAAATTTTTGTCATGAAGGACGCTAAATTGAGTGAGTAATCACATATTCAGTATGTTCTTCATGACGATTTAGACATTCTTTAATTGGGACTAAAAAGTTCTCAATCACACGTTAGTACATTTCTTGAGGAATGGAATGGATGAGTCGTTCTAAGGTTGTCTCCAAATAAAAATACACGCGAACAAGCCTTCCTTAGAATGAATACCTCACAATTCGCTTCACACATAGCACCATCTCAAAAATAACAAAATAGATGCAAACAAGCTTTCCTTAGAATACCTCACAATTCCATTCATACATAGCCCAGTCTCAAAAATAACAAAATACACACATACATGCGAGCATGCCATACCCCCCAACCATAGACAGTATTACACCACCACCACCACCATTAGATCAGTAAGGTCTCAAAAAACGGCACAAATAATAGACAAAGCTATTAAATTTCTCAGACAGAATGCCATCACGAGACCAGAATTGTGATGTATTGGAATGCTGTCTGTTCTTTCAAACAAAAACTGAAACACAACACGGTAAACAAAATTTAAAGCAAAAACAAACTTTTTGTCTTAATATAGAAATATATCTTTAAATCATAAAAAATATTAATTTAATTTTATAATAAAACTAGATTTTATTTTTAAGGTAACTTATTTATTTTTCTCCTTTTACCACGCATTAAAGAAGAATTATTTAAAACAAATTTTCTGTCTTAACACACAAATATATCTTCTAAGCATATTAAAAAAATATTCATTTAATTTTAAACCAGATTTTAATTTTAGGGCTAACATTTATTTTTTATAAAAAATCCTATTTCTTATTTTTGGGCGGAGCCTGTGTTTTACTATATAAAAAGTCGGCGAGCAGCAAACACTTTATTTCAGACCATAAATACAGGGAAATATGTACAGGGAAAATATATAAATACACTTCTTTAATATCTTTAGTAGATAATGTGGTTGACCTTGTGGTCGTGATCTATTTGGTTGGTGTTTCTGTTGAGGGTGGGAACTAACTTGTTTTTGAGAATTGGAGGGCTTTCGGGAACGTTGGTGATTTGATCTCTGGAAGTGGGGTCTGTACCCTGCAGGGGCTTTGTCAGCACATTTTTGGCGGTCGCCACGGCGATGACCATGTTCATGACAGTGGGAGTAATAAGGGGATGATTGCATTGACTCATCATGTGCCCAAAACTATCACATTTAAAACACTGAGGAGGAGGGCGTGCATTGTGGGTCTTATTTCTGAGGTGGTGTTCCTTGCATTGGGCTAGATTTATAGGGGTGTTGTTGTTGTTGTTGTTGCTGCTGAGTGCAGTGTATGGGGGTCTCTACCCTTCCGGTAGTTCTGGCTCGCTAAGTCTGGGTAATGTTCCCTTGTTTTATTTATGGCTTCACTTACTGGTTGTCAATGTTTAAACAGCCTTGAAATTTCCTTTTAGGTGCTACGGTTAGGTTTTGGTAAATGGATGCTGCTACTATTAGGTTTTTTTGCTTTGAAGTGAATGTAATGTTGCATGCATTTTCTGCCGCTCGGAGGGCTTCTCCTACGAGTTTATGTGCGCGTGTAATAAAATTATTTAAACCTCCGTGTTCTTTTTTCTTCCATTTAGCTTGGAAGAGAGCTTCTAATGTGGCTAAAGGTTGTGCGAGTGTTATTTCTTTGAAAAATTCTAATAAGTGTTTTTTTTTAAATTGTCCCAAGTTGTAGCTTCGGTAATGGATGGAACGTATGTAACTGTATCATGGGCATTGGGCATTCCCCTCTTTAGGGTCGATAAACCTTTTAGCTTCTTTAATCTTTATATCATCATCTGTGATGCTTTCGCGTAAGAAATGCTGTTCTAGAGACTCAATCCAAGGTCTTACGCGCGGTTCAACGAAGTTATTATCTATGGTTCCCTTAAAAATTAGGACAGTATGGGGAAGGTTTACAAGTCTACCTAAGTTAATGTATGCTGGGGCAGCGGTTTGAGACATGTTGGCTTGTGCTTGACCTGAAGTTTGCGTGTTTGGAAATCTACAGATCTACAGAAGCCAAGGCTAACAAAGACCTAAGATCCACTCTAAGGTTAGCCAGAGAGAAAGGAAAGAGTAGGAGGTTAAAAGGAGGGGAATAAAGGGTTAAGTAAGTAGCAAAACCTATCATTCGTGGGTTAACATTCATTCAGAAAAAGAGAGAGAGAGACTCACCATCATCATCCGCCGGCCACTGCCGACAAGTCGGAAAAACAGTCGAAAAGAATAGGAAAGGGGTGAAAGATGAAAAGAAGTAAAATAAGAACGCTTACAAACCATGCAAACACAGTCTTAACTCAAACACTGTCATACCATGCAAACTACAGACATGCAAGTAAAGAGAGGATAAGAAAAGAAAAAAAAAGTAGGAAGAGTATAACAAAAAGTGGGTTCGTTTACGCTACCAGCTACATCTACGTTCGTGTTGGTATATTTTTTTTAAAGTAATTTTATTGCTGGCATCACACGCTGGCATGTCACAAGCTGGCATTAATCGTCAACAGACTCATCCCCGACCATTACCCCCAGAGCTCCTGTTGCTAATTGTTTTATTATTTTAAACAACGTTAATATTTTTAAAATGCCTATCTAAATGGTTTTTAAACATATTAACGCTGGTAGAGTTCACCACGGACGCGGGAAGATTATTCCATTTATCAATTACTTTAAACGTAAAAACGTTTTTAGCGATGTTAGTAATAAACGTCTGCCACGTAACTTAAATCCGTTATTACGAGTATTGCTATTATCGAAAGTGAACAGTTTGTGAAAATTTACGTTATCGATTTTATTAACGATTTTGAAAACTTCAATAAGCTCCCCCTTAATCTCCTAGTTTCGAGTGAATGCAAGTCTAACTCTTTAATCCTATCTTCGTAAGACTTGTTGCGCAATGACGGAATTATTTTCGTGGCACGACGCTGAACCCTTTCCAACCTATCAATATCCTCTCGCAAATACGGGCACCAAAACTGAACGACATATTCTAAATGAGGCCTGACTAGGGACATGTAAAGGGGCAACATAATATCCTTCGATTTAAATTCGAAACTACGCGCTATGAAGGCTAACATCCTATTAGCTTTTGCGCAAGACTCCAGACACTGGTTCCTAACTTTTAAATCCTTAGATACGCGTACGCCTAAATCTACTTCCTCGTCAACACTCACTAACTGTCTATCGTCCATCGTGTACGTGTAATTATTATTACGAGAACCTATATGCAAAACTTTACATTTTTCTACGTTAAATTGCCACTTATCCGTCCACACCTTAGAGCCTACTTCTATCGTCCACGTTAAGGACTTTACCGCCTATTTTAGTATCGTCCGCGAATTTTGACACATTACTGGTCAAGCCCACATCTATGTCGTTAATGTAGATTACGAATAGCAATGGACCCAACACTGAACCCTGAGTGACACCGCTACCTACACCCAACCACCCCGATTCCCTACCATTAACAACGACCCTCTGTTTCCTGGCACGAAGTCATTCCTCTAACCAGTTAGCTACCTGACCGCGTACACCGTGCGCTTTAACCTTCGCAATTAATCTTCTATGCGGAACTGTATCGAACGCTTTTTTAAAGTCTAAATAACTAACGTCGGCCGCTCTATGCCTATCGTATTCGCGCACTATTTCATTATAAAACTAACAAATTAGTTAACCAAGATTTATGGCGTCGAAACCCATGCTGACTGCTATTAATCAAATCGCTACTTTCTAAGTGATCGACGATACGGTCCCTAACTACGGATTCCAAAAGTTTACCAACGTTAAGCTAATATGCCTATAATTGCTAGCTACTGTGCGGTCGCCTTTTTTAAAAATGGGCGTAACGTTAACTAATTTGAAGTCTTCAGGAATAATCTCCGCTTCCAGTGACTTATTAAAAATTTTTGTTATGGGGCCTACTATAACGTCTTTCAAATCTTTCAAATGTCTAGGATAAAGCGCGTCAGGGCCTGGAGCCTTGCTAACTTTTAGCTTATCGATATAATGCGCAATTTCACCCTCGTAAACAGTTATATCATTCAAAATAGTCTCGCTACTAAATGGAACGATATTGTCAACGTCGGGGACATTATTTACGTCTTCTACGGTAAAAACTGCCGCAAAAAAGTTGTTAAAAGTACCCACCATCGCCTGAGCGTCGGAAGCCAAAGCGCCGTTAGCGTCCACTAGAGGACCTATGTTATATTTTATCGGCTTACGATTATTGACGTAGTCAAAAAACTTTTTTGGATTGTGTTTACTTTCCGCATATATAAGTATCTCTAAATTACGCTTAGCATTCCTAACAGATCTTTTAACCTGACGTCTAAGCTCCAATATATCTATTAAAGTTAGCTACTGTGCCATTGCGCTTATTAAGTCTATACGCTCTGTTACACTCGTTTATGAACTCGCCTATTTCCCTAGTCCACCACTTGGGCCTACCATGATTCTAGCGCGCTTGGGCCTACGTGGAATAAACTCCCTTTCGATATTCATAAAACTTTTTTTAAACGCCTCCCAATGAAAATTTGTGTCATTACCCATAAATAAATTAGCCCAGTCCACTACTCTCATCCTATCCGCAAAACTATCAAAATTAGCCCTACGAAAATCAGGGACTTCTATTACGCTACTATTCTCACTGTTTTCTTTCAATAGCTTAAACCTAATAATTTGGTGATCGCTACATCCCAAACTCTCGCCTACTTCTAAACCTTCGACTATATTATCGTCGTTCGTCATCACCACGTCTAAGATTTTGTTACCGCGCGTTGGTTCGGTAACCATCTGTCCTAAGAAATTATCTTCCATGAACTCAATCAATCTCAAACCCTTATCATTACCAGTAAAAGTCTCGTAATTAACATTAGGGCAGTTAAAGTCTCCGACAATTACAGTATACTATCCCGATTATTAATCAAACGATTAATAATTAAGGGCGCGGGATAGATGGAAAAATGGGTGTAGGGGAATTTTCAATGTCAGAAAGCGCACTGTAATAGTGGAAGTAACTAGGTTTCAATAAAAAGAAATGTATCACTGGTGTATGGAATGTTCACTGTGTTTTGTGTAAATTCTGGTTTGATACTAATTATTAACTATTAATTATAGTGATTTCTCAAATGTTTAGTAATTAATTTGAGAAAGAGATCTGTACTTAACAAGATTCCTACGGTGAAATTCTTGAAGAAATGTCCTAAAGACGTGTCTTGCTAGCTACTTGTTCCTGGACGAAGAATGGGCGTGGAGAACTTGGAGTCGCGACACACCGGTCGAATGATGGACGTGAAGAACTGGAAGTCGTGACACGTCGGTCAACTGAATGTTGGGTCTAGTTCCAGGATCTAGAAGACTGGGAGAATCCTGGTTGCAGAGGTCGCCAGTTGTTAACCCCTCCGTCTATGGCCTTGGGAGGTTCAAAGTTGACCTTGGTTCTGGTTAGGTGGCAGCAACGGATTTGTTTTTCTGTAGTAGCTGGTACCGTATAGGGAATCGCAGTAGTTTCTCTTATACTACTCTCAGATTTCTTCTTGTAGTGGATCGGAGGATTCTGTGGAGCTTACTAAATTCTCCGAGGGTTCCCCGATTCTTCTTGTAACGTATCCGGAAAATATTTTTTCTTTCTGACGAGAGCAAGGCTCGAAGGAGAAGACAAAAGATATTCTCTTACTGTAGTTTACTGCTAAAATGTTGCAGGTAATGTTCAGCCTCTAAGTTAGATAAGACAAATCAGAATGAACACTGGAGAAATTTTATATGTATATATATACTTAAAATCTCATGACATTATTATTATTTAATGCTGACCTGTTTTTGGTTTTATTCTCAATATGCTGATTTATTTTGCAAAATATTTAAAGATAAGGTAAATATTTTAGCTGTATCAATGTCTAGAGAGATAAGCAAGATATTTGATAAAGCCATATTTTTATTTTAAACCGCATATTGACAGATCTGATGTTATCATGATCTGCCGAGTTAACTAAAAATGGAAATTGAAATATGCATTTTATTATGAATTACAATTAAACATGCCTATGAGCAAAAATTAAATGCTTAAAATTTAAAATTAAGTGTTAAGCAAGACATGACCATCTTTTACAACGAAGAGAGAATGTATAAAAAAAATTAACATTGCAGAATTTAACAAGATTACATTATTAAGCTAAATCTAAAAAAATGATTAAGTAATTTAAAAAGAAATAATTCATCAATTATTCAGCAAAAATAAAATATAAAGAAAATCAAAAATTTATCCGAACTTGTGTCAGCGTTATGCGAGGTTGGACTCTATATGTAAAAATGAATATAAGAATATAAATATATATGAAAATAAGAATTATATGAATATAAGAATATATGAATATAGCAATTATTCATTGTTCGTTTTTACACACATATATATATATATATATATATATATATATATACAAACTCAGAATGGTCCCCTGAGAAACTTATATGTTAAACACAGACCGTGCATGGAATAAGGAACTCTTCTGGGAAAATTAAATCCACTATAGTCCGAATAAGTAATGGTAAATGACAAATACCATAGTTTTTCTTTTTCATGATGCAAGCCCGACGTGGGCAACGGGTCTCTCGCAAAGAGGTCCCATAAATATAGCTTCCCTCACCAGCTATCTGCAAAGCAGACAGGATCCAGCTTTGGGACATAAAGCAGCCTAGCCCTGCTACATTTAGAACCTCAATATAAGCAAAAGACTCGTTGCATTCACGTTGGATTGAATACATCAAAGAAAAAGGGGTAACTATTGTATTTTTAGCCAAAAAAACAAAACTTAAACCTCAACCGGGACATTGAGCGTCCACTTTTCAAGGCACATAACACGTCCGTTTAATATACACAAACTCAGAATGGTCCCCTGAGAAACTTATATGTTAAACACAGACCGTGCATGGAACAAGGAACTCTTCTGGGAAAATTAAATCCACTATAGTCCGAATAAGTAATGGTAAATGACAAATACCATAGTTTTCCTTTTTCATGATGCAAGCCCGACGTGGGCAACGGGTCTCTCGCAAAGATGTCTCTTTTTCTGTATGGGCTTGTGAGTACTAAGCAATACTCAATTATTGGTAGGACTAGACTCTTTCATAATTTGAGCATGATGTTTGCTTTTTTGATGCACGGTCTGTGTTTAAGATATAAGTTTCTCAGGGGACCATTCTGAGTTTGTGTATATTAAACGGACGTGTTATGTGCCTTGAAAAGTGGACGCTCAATATCCCGGTTGAGGTTTAAGTTTTGTTTTTTTGGCTAAAAATACAATAGTTACCCCTTTTTCTTTGATGTATTCAATCCGACGTGAATGCAACGAGTCTTTTGCTTATATTGAGGTTCTAAATGTAGCAGGGCTAGGCTGCTTTATGTCCCAAAGCTGGATCCTGTCTGCTTTGCAGATAGCTGGTGAGGGAAGCTATATTTATGGGACCTCTTTGCGAGAGACCCGTTGCCCACGTCGGGCTTGCATCATGAAAAAGAAAAACTATGGTATTTGTCATTTACCATTACTTATTCGGACCATAGTGGATTTAATTTTCCCAGAAGAGTTCCTTGTTCCATGCACGGTCTGTGTTTAACATATAAGTTTCTCAGGGGACCATTCTGAGTTTGTGTATATTAAACGGACGTGTTATCTGCCTTGAAAAGTGGACGCTCAATGTCCCGGTTGAGGTTTAAGTTTTGTTTTTTTGGCTAAAAATACAATAGTTACCCCTTTTTCTTTGATGTATTCAATCCGACGTGAATGCAACGAGTCTTTTGCTTATATTGAGGTTCTAAATGTAGCAGGGCTAGGCTGCTTTATGTCCCAAAGCTGGATCCTGTCTGCTTTGCAGATAGCTGGTGAGGGAAGCTATATTTATGGGACCTCTTTGCGAGAGACCCGTTGCCCACGTCGGGCTTGCATCATGAAAAAGAAAAACTATGGTATTTGTCATTTACCATTACTTATTCAGACTATAGTGGATTTAATTTTCCCAGAAGAGTTCCTTGTTCCATGCACGGTCTGTGTTTAACATATATATATATATATATATATACTGTGTGTATATATTTTTTTTGTGGGGGGTTGAATAAACTCCTCCCCCCCTTGGAGGGTCTAAAATCCTTCTCCCCCATTATTGATCATGTTGCATTCAATTGATTTGTACTCGGGATTTTTGCGGGTATACTACTTGTAGCCATGTACGCTAGCGACACATCAGTAATATGATACTTTAGTATGTAACCTGCATAAAATGGACGCGTTTAAACATTTGAATTGCATATACGGTTAATTCTTGACACCGAGATAGATTTCTGTTTATCAAGATAATACTTGTCTTTTTATAAGTATGGAACTCCTCCTGTAAAGAATAAAATGCCCGTTTACTCGAATGACGGTTAATAAAAAGCGTCTTTGAAACAAATCCATTTTTTTATTATTATCTTTAATGCATCAAGCGCGGGAAGAGTATTAATTTTCTGTTGTATTCGCGGTGTTGCAACGACACTGCAAGTTCGGAGATAAAAAAAAAAAAAAACTTTATTCCGATTCTAAAACTATTTCAACGTTCAGTGAGAGGGACTGTAACATAGCCATACAAGCCATACAAGCCATAGCCATACAAGTCCACTCTCCAGGCTACTGATATGTTTCACAGAACTAAATGCAATAAAAAGGTATACTTAATGTTTTATTTCAATTCAATCTCTCTATAATTTTTGTATTCATTTTAAATTTTGTTGTTGGCTTCCATTTTGTTGATAGAGTCGTAGAGGTAACGCAAAAAGTGGAAATACCTTAAAGCACATCATAGGTGAGCAGAATCCGGGGGCGTTGGATTCCAATCCGAATTTGCTCGAAAATAGAATCACGAATACGAATCCAACGATATTCGGATTCCAATCCAGATTCGAATCTGATTCATTGTACTGTTTCTCTCATATATACTGCATATATATATATATATATATATATATATATATACACACACACACACACACACAGTATATATATATATATATATATATATATATATATATATATATATATATATATAAAAACCCCATGATAAATTGAAGCATCCATTCCGAATACTTTCGTGTTTATTTGAACTCTTCCTGAAGAGGAGTTAAAATAAACTCGAAAGCACTCGGAGTGGATATTAAATTTTTTCCTCCAGTTTATTTGAAAATGAAGTTCACGCGTTTAATGTGAATCTAAACCATATATATATATATATATATATATATATATATATATATATATATATATATATACACACATGCTCCTCGGTGGTGTAGTGATTAGTGTTGTTGACTACGAATCCATCGGCCCCGGGATCGAGACCCAGTGACGGCAGGCGGCGCGCAATAAAACCCAGCTGTTTATCCTTCCACACAATAAAAAAATTGGTTGGTAGATAAATTGGTACTCTGGGTAGCCTAGTGGTTAAGACGCTGGACTGCTGGTGGGGCGTGGTTCGGATTCCACGTTAAACTCTAGGTCTAAGGTGGAGTGACAAGCTTGCCTTTCATCAGAATGAACTAGTCGGTTGGAAGCAAAACCAAGGTTAACGAAGGTTATTATACCCGGGGTGATAAAAAATTTCTCGGCCTGACCTAGATATAATGCGTATTTTGAGATCAAATTTACACCATATCTAGTACAACTATTATTAAATAGGTGTATTAAATATAAAAACGCTAATCAAAATATTTTTTGTTTTACAGGTTGTAATGTGAAGCAATGTGATAAACTTTATGAAAATAGACAAATTTGAAATATGCATCGTCATTAAATATCTCTATGTGAGGAATATGACTCCCCAAAACGTTTTTGAAAATATGCAGCATACATTAGGAGACTGCCCCATCTTATTCTATTGTTAAAAAGTGGTGTGCGGAATTCAAACGGGGCAACACGTCGATCAAAGATGATGAACGGTCTGGACGGCCATCAACATCAACTTCTGAAGAAAATGTCCAAAAAGTCAATGATCTTATCATGAATAATCGCCGACTTAGTGTTCGATTTATAGCTGAAAATGTCGGCATTTCATTTGGCAGCGCATATTCAATATTAACACAAATTAAAGCTTAAAAAAGTGTCTGCAAGATGGGTGCCACAAATGTTGACTGACAACCAGAAGAGAACTCGAGTTCAAATTTAAAGACAATGTTTGGACCTTTTCCAGCAAGATCCAGAAAAATTTGTATCTAGGTGTAGTGAATACTCTTATTTTAGTTTCAAGATAAATGTTAATTTTACCGTCTTGAATTTCGGAATAGTATAAATTCATTTTAAATTAGTTACCCCATTATAATTCAATTGTGAACCACATTAATACTAATTTTATGTATACTATATTATTGTATTGTATGTAAACATAATTAATTATATATCACAATTGTCAGTTAATTATTTATATTCAAATATTTATTTTAATCTAATACCATGTCCATTTTACAAATAAACAATAGAAAACCAAAGGTTATATTTTCCACCTTTGGTACTGTCGCAGTTTCGCCTAACGGACTCAATACGGCTAGTGAGATAATCACTGGTTGGCACTTAACCAGCGGCAGTGCTTATGGCTACATCATCCAGGTTAACCTATACCGGATAGATGCGCTACGGTCCGAAGCCGTAGCTTGCCTAGGCCAACGACGACGACGTAAACCAACAATTGGTGACCCCGGAGCTGGATTACCCCTTTTACCCGAACGACTAGGATTAGACTGTAATGTCGTTCGTGCCCATCACCCCCTTCACCCGAACGACTAGGACTAGACTGTAATGTCGTTCGTGCCCATCACCCCCTTCACCCGAACGACTAGGACCAGACTGTAACGTCGTTCGTGCCCACCACCCCCTTCACCCGAGCGACTAGGACCAGACTGTAATGTCGCTCGTGCCCTCTGCCCCTCACCCCTGCCCGTGCGCTCTGTGCCTGCGCTCGTCTTAACCTCCACTCCTTCGTTGGTAACTTGTCGTCTTGCTTGTACGTCAGCAAGCATAGGAGAAGATGCCTGACGACGCTGGTGCCATCTCCCACTTGAGCGTAAAGCTCCCCGTCTTCTGGCCGGGTGATCCATTTATTTGGTTCCACCAAGTGGAATCACAATTCAACTTGGGAAGGATCACCGCTAGCAGGACGAAATACGATCATGTTTTGTCCTCTCTACCAGCGAGCATCATCTCTGAAGTCCGTGACGTCATCGTATCTACTTCCACGAGTGAGGACCCGTACAACGATCTGAAGTCTGCCATCCTGTGCCGCACCACTGTCTCCGAGCGTGAGAAACTACATCAGTTAATCTCACAAGAAGAACTTGGAGACCGTAAGCCCACTCAAATGCTGAGGGCTATGCAGTGCGCTCTAGGCGAACGCGCACAAACCTTCGATAAGGACATCTTTAGACAGTTGTTCTTGCAGAAACTTCCTCCATCAGCTCAGCGTGTCTTGGCCACTATGGATCCTGCTACTCCAGTTGATAAACTAGCAGAAACTGCCGACAAAGTAGTGGAGATTGACACAGCTCCGGTCAACAACGTGAACACACAATCGGAACTGGAGTTGAAAGTGAAAGAGTTAAGTCAACGACTCAACCACGTTTGTTCTCTGCTACAAAATCAACGGCAAAGAAGCCATTCTCGGTCAAGATTTACGAAGAGGCATCGTTCGAGTTCCGGGAAGATCTGCTTCTACCACTCGAAATTTGGAAAAAAGGCTAGGAAGTGCATCTCCCCTTGCAATTTTTCGTCGGAAAACCCCAGCAGCGAGTCCTAATGGCGTCTAGTACTCGCACTGCCAACCTGTTATTCATAAAGGAGAACAGGAAACTCTGGTGTCAATTTCTTGGTTGATACCGGAGCGTCAGTCAGTGTATTCCCTCAAAAATCTGGTCATACGCACTCGGAATCTCCGCCTCTATACGCTGCTAACGGTTCACGCATACCCACGTACGGTACTCAGTCGCGTGAACTAAACTTGGGCCTTCACCGATCCTTCAAGTGGATTTTCATCTGTGCTCGAGTGCGGCATCCCATAATCGGCGCTGACTTCCTCCGGCATTTCAAACTCCTGGTGGATCTTGACAAGCGACGCTTATGCGACCAGGCCACACTGCTTTCTGTTCTTGCCAAACAGGTTGCCCTTCCGGACGCCTCGAACTCTGCACTTTCCCTCGTTCCCCTAATTCCATGTACCAGTGCCTTTTCCAGCGATATCCAGGAATTCTTCAACCGATGCAGATGGGTGATACCATTAAGCACATCATTACCCATCACATTACAACAAAAGGTCCCGCTGTGTTTGCAAAACCCAGACGTCTTGCCCCGGACAAACTGAAAGCTGCCAAATCGGAATTCCAGCTTATGATAGATCTTGGTATAATAAGACCTTCCAAAGCAGTTGGTCCTCTCCCCTACACCTGGTCCAGAAGAAGTCAGGAGACTGGAGACCATGTGGGGATTACCGGTTTTTGAATTCGACAACCATCCCGGACCGATATCCGGTACCAAATGTCCAAGACTTTACTTCTCTTCTCCACGGCAAATCTATCTTCAGTAAAATAGATCTCGTTAAGGCTTTCCACCACATTCCCGTAGAGCCTTCGGATATTCCCAAGACTGCAGTTTGTACACCATTTGGGTTATTCGAATTTTTGAAGATGCCGTTCGGGCTACGGAATGCTGCGCAAACCTTTCAGAGGTTTATAGATGAGGTCACCAGAGGCTTAGACTTTGTTTATGCCTACATCGATGATTTGCTTGTGGCCAGCTCAACGGAAGAGGAACATAAGGAACATCTTTCACTCCTCTTTCAACGCTTAGAACAATACGGTGTTACTATTAATGCATCTAAGTGTGTGTTTGCACAGCCAACCTTGGAATTTCTTGGTCACACGATTTCGCAGCACGGAATTACCCCCCTTCAGGACAAGTGTGAAGTGATAAAAAATTACCCAATGCCAAGTAATCAGCGTGAGTTACGGCGGTTTCTAGGTTTGGTAAATTATTACCACAAGTTCATTAAAAACTGTGCCAGTGTTCTTGCTCCTCTACACGCTATGATCACACACAAACGCAAGGTAACGAAATTGGTATGGTGTAGCGATAGTTTACAGGCGTTCGACAATGCCAAAAAGCTATCAATAGTGCATTGTCTTTGTCATTTCCTATCAGTGATGCCCCCTAACTCTGACGGTCGATGCATCAGATGTTGCGATCGGTGGAGTGTTGGAACAAACCATTAACGGTCAACAAGCACCCATCGCGTTTTACTCGAAAAAGCTGCAGCCAGCCCAAACGCGTTATAGTGCTTTCGGACGTGAACTTCTTGCTATTTACTTAAACGTGAAGCATTTTCAACATTTCCTTGAAGGCCGAGAGTTTTGTGTTTTTCCGACCACAAACCTTTGGTCACTGTCTTCAATAAAAACAGCTGTAACCACTCTCCCAGAGTCATCAGGCAACTCGATTATATCTCGCAATTTACCACAGATATCCGCCACATCAAAGGTGTCTTGAACACTCCAGCGGATGCACTTTCAAGAATAGAGATTACTTCTGTTACCCTCACCTCTACACTGTGGAATGCTATTGCACAGGATCAAGATAAGGATACGGAACTACAAGACCTGCTCAGAGAAGACTCCACTCACTCACTTTCCCTCAAGAAAATGAGTATGCCAGGATTGTCTGTGCCTCTCTATTGCGACGTATCAACAGCTGCTATTCGCCCTTATGTCCCTCCATGTCACAGAAAAGCAGTCTTCACGGATCTTCATAAGCCCTCCCATCCTGGTATCCGTGCTTCGCAACACCTGGTTACCTCTCGCTTTGTTTGGCCCTCGATGCGGAAGGATGTCAAACATTGGACCAAAACGTGCCTTGCCTGCCAGCGTGCCAAAGTCCAAAGGCACACCAGGTCCCCCTTTGACGCATTTCCGCCCCCATCCCAGCGATTTGAGGTAATTCATGTAGACATTGTTGGCCCTCTTCCAGTGATTCAAGGCCAACGTTATCTGCTCACCTGTCTCGACCGCTTTTCCAGATGGCCTGAAGCCATCCCACTTCCTGATATCCAAGCGGACACTGTTGCAAGAGCCTTTCTTCATGGATGGGTATCAAGATTTGGATTGCCGACAAAAGTCATCACTGACCAAGGTCGCCAATTTGAGTCTTCGCTTTGGAAGAAGTTTACCAGCTTGTTGGGTACAGTACATGCGCATACCTGTGCGTATCATCCGCAAGCTAACGGCCTCGTCGAACGCTTCCATCGCCAGCTGAAGTCATCCCTTATGTGTCACGAAGACTCCCATTGGATGGATAAGCTTCCACTCGTTTTGCTTGGTATTCGCTCTGCATTTAAGAGTGATCTGAAGACTACAGCGGCTGAACTAGTCTATGGAACAACACTGCGGCTACCAGGTGGCTACTTCACTGCAGGGGATAAGTCATGTGATCCTACGGAATTCGCTCAAACACTTTCCTCTCACATGCAGTCCCTTCAGCCTGTTCCCCCTCGATTGACTAGCCAACAGAACATCTTTGTTTCCCCAGCCCTCCAATCTTGCACCCACGTTTTCGTTCGTGTACCTCTCCCAAAACGGCCTCTCCAATGTCCATATGACGGGCCCTATGAAGTTCTCCGACGTACGCGCAAATCATTTCTCATCCAGCGCGGTTCCAAGGTCGACAAGGTTTCTATCGATCGTCTTAAGCCTGCGTTTTTGGAATCAACCTTAAGTGAGGTACAAGTAGCTACCAAAAAGGTCCAGAGGAAATCTGTGTCGTTCGGAACTCTTTGAACTTCCTCTCTGGTGGGGGAGTGTGTAGTGAATACTCTTATTTTAGTTTCAAGATAAATGTTAATTTTACCGTCTTGAATTTCGGAATAGTATAAATTCATTTTAAATTAGTTACCCCATTATAATTCAATTGTGAACCACATTAATACTAATTTTATGTATACTATATTATTGTATTGTATGTAAACATAATTAATTATATATCACAATTGTCAGTTAATTATTTATATTCAAATATTTATTTTAATCTAATACCATGTCCATTTTACAAATAAACAATAGAAAACCAAAGGTTATATTTTCCACCTTTGGTACTGTCGCAGTTTCGCCTAACGGACTCAATACGGCTAGTGAGATAATCACTGGTTGGCACTTAACCAGCGGCAGTGCTTATGGCTACATCATCCAGGTTAACCTATACCGGATAGATGCGCTACGGTCCGAAGCCGTAGCTTGCCTAGGCCAACGACGACGACGTAAACCAACATAGGTTTATTACTCTGGATGAAACATGGATTCATCATTTCGATCCAGAGTCAAAACAACAAAGCATGGCTTGGAAATACCCATCTTCTCCAACTCCCAAGAAGTTTCGTGTTATCGCATTAGCTGGCAAGGTCATGGCCTCTGTTTTCTGGGATGGAAAGGGAGTTGTGCTCATTGACTACCTTCATAAAAGAACCACCATTACGGGTGATCACTACGCACTGCTAATGAGGAAACTGCGCGAAGCCATCAAGCAAAAGCGACGAGGGAAACTCAGTCGAGGTGTCCTGTTTCATCAAGACAATGCTCCTGTTCATAAATCTGCAGTTACAATGGCTGTTATTAGAGAAATGGGCTTCGAATTGCTTGATCACCCTCCGTATTCGCCAGACCTAACTCCCAGTGATTTCTATCTGTTTCCCAAATTAAAAGAACACCTCCGTGGACAGAGATTTTTGGACGATGATGAAGTCTTGTCAGCTATAAACACTTGGTTAGAGGACGAAAATGAAGACTTCTTTTTGCACGGTATCCAGAAGCTGGAAAAACGCTGGATCAAGTGTATATCCCTAAAAGGAGACTATGTAGAAAGATAATAATAAAAACTATCAATTTGACTCGTCTTTCATTGCCAGGCCGAGAACTTTTGCTAATATTGTCTCGTGTCGTGAAAATGGTTTTAATTATTATTTGCTTTTATTTCTTTGCGCTGTTCTCATTTTTATTACTTATTTTACACTGATTTCTGTATACTATGAAACAGCAGAGGGTAACGTGGCTGCCAATGAACTCCGAACGCGCTGCATGGTGAGCCATTTAGTAAAAAAAGAGGGAGGACTTTGAATTACTGCAATTTCCCCTATTTACTGATTTATTTTAATTATGACAATAAGCATGCCAGAGTAAAGCATTTGGATCGTGCAGAGAGCTTCCCATTAACTTTAAATCACATTTCACCGCGCCCTCAGCGCCCTCAGCGCATTTCAAATCTCTCTCCTTGTTGCCAATTAATGTTCTGTATTTCCAACAATTATATTTCACGTATGTTGATTTCTAATAAACATTATTAAATTTCCTATTTAAAAATCAATACATGACACTCGTATCTCCTGGGTACTGGGTACATCTAATTTATCTATACCTTTCAAGTTTTATGTATTACAGTTACCTAAACTACAATAAAAGTTCCAACAAATATGATTAATTTCCCTGAGACAGTTGAACATAAAAAATTATAAATTAAAAATTTTATTTTTATTTTAAATTTTTTATTTATTATATTTATTTATATTTATTATATTTATTTATTATATTTTTTATATTTGTTATATTTATTTATTATATTTATTTATATTTATTATATTTATTTATTATATTTTTTATATTTGTTATATTTATTTATTATATTTATTTATATTTATTATATTTATTTATATTTATTATATTTATTTATTATATTTATTTATATTTATTTATTATATTTTTTATATTTGTTATATTATTTATTATATTTATTTATATTTATTATATTTATTTATATTTATTATATTTATTTATTATATTTATTTATATTTATTATATTTATTATTATATTTATTTATATTTATTATACTTATTTATTATATTTATTTATATTTATTATTTATTTATTATATCTATTTATATTTATTATATTTATTTATTATATTTATTTATATTTATTATTTTATTTATTATATTTATTTATATTATTATATATATTTATTATATTTATTTATATTTATTATATTTATTTATTATATTTATTTATATTTATTATATTTATTTATTATATTTTTATATTTTTTATATTTATTTATTATATTTATTTATATTTATTATATTTATTTATATTTATTATATTTATTTATTATATTTATTTATATTTATTATATTTATTTATTATATTTTTTATTTTGTTATATTTATTTATTATATTTATTTATATTTATTAATTTATTTTATTTATTATATTTATTTATTATATTTATTTATATTTATTATATTTATTTATTATATTTATTTATATTTATTATACTATTTATTATATTTATTTATATTTATTGTATTTATTTATTATATCTATTTATATTTATTATATTTATTTATTATATTTATTTATATTTATTATATTTATTTATTATATTTATTTATATTATTATAATTTATTATATTTATTTATATTTATTATATTTATTTATTATATTTATTTATTTATTATATTTATATTTATTTATTTATATTTTTATTTATTTATATTTATTATATTTATTTATTTATATTTATTATATTTATTTATTATATTTAGGGTATGAATATCTTCATTTTATATCAAAATTAATTGTATATTTGCTCTATTTGAAACACTTAATATAAATTAACATCAAATGTTCAATGTTACGTCCTAAAATAATACCATAATATTAAACTAACCTCACTTCTTCCTTTAAAACATTAAATTCATGTATGTTCTTCTTTATTAATTAATAAATTTACTTAAATTCTTTTTTATTAATTAACTTTGCAACCTTTCAAATGTTCTGTGCAATGATTCCTCATTTCGCGAAGGTCAAGCTTGTCGCCCCCCCTCTCGAGTTGGCCTGGTGAAGTAATGAGTTGGTTTCTTGTACTCTCCACCTCACATAGCCAAGTACGCCCGGCTCATCGGGGATTGTTCTGAGCCAGGCGTCTAATCTTCTTTTGAAGATGTCCACCGCAACACCATTCGTGTTCCTTAGTTCTTTGGGCAGCTGATTAAACAGTCTTGGTCCTCTCGCAGCAAAACTATTTTCTTTCATGGTTAAGGATGTTCCCTGCCTAGCCTTTAATTTGGGAACACGACACAGTCTTCCTTTTCTACTTTCCACTATTGTTTGGGGAGTTACAGGGCTAGTTTCTCCATTATTTCCGTGTAAATAATGGTGTATCTCTCTCTTCTCCTTTCCAGTGAATATAGGTTTAATTCGTGTAACCTTTCCCAGTAATTTATTTCTTTGCACTCATTGATCTTGGTTGTGAAGCTTCTCTGAATCCCTTCTAGCTGTCTAATGTCTTCTTTTTTATATGGGCATATTAGGACCGAGCAGTATTACAATTTGGGTATGATGAGTGCTTCCAGTAGAGGAATCATTATATTCCTATCCCTTCGTTTAAAGGTTCTCAGCATCTGCCCAGTTATTCTCTTTGCTCGGTTTACTGCTATCTTATTTTGTGTTTCAAATTTCGCATCATCAGTCATTAAAAGCCCTAAATCTTTTGCTTTAGAATTTCTGTGAATTTCCTGTCCATTTGGGGTATAATATTCCATAGATTTTAGATCCTCTCTTTTTCCGTACCGTAACAGCTGAAATTTCTCAGTGTTAAACTTCATATTGTTGTCTTCCGTCCACTTGTAGATTAACTAATACATTTTACTATTATTTGCAGGTATATAAATCCCTGTATATATTACCTAAACAAGATTGTTCTCCATAATGTGAGGAATTAGTGAGGCCCTACGGGCCTTTCCTAAAGCTCCAGTGAACGGAAAAAACCTTTCCACATCTGCTGTAGAAGAAGGAAGAAAAATGCATTTCCTTGCGAGAAGAGCATACGTGGAGTAGTCCTTTTAAATTTATCTCCAGTAATCCAAGACGTCACCTGAAGATCTTTTCGCCTCTTTTTTTTATGCAGGAAGTAGGGGCAAAGGGTGAACGCCCGCAAAACGCCCCCACAGAGGAGGAAGAAGAGAGCCAAAATCAAGGTCCAAGATTTCCAAAATGACTGGACATCCTGCGTGAGAGAGTGTATGTCATGGACAGAGAAAAAGATGGACTGAGAAAGACTGTTCCAGAGTTGAGCGGTTGAGTAGATGAGAGACTGAGAATACCGATTACCCCTTGCATCAAAGAGTTGGACAGAAAAGGAATGAGAAAGTGGAGAAAATCTGGTGTTGCGTGCTCTCCTTAAAGGAGGAGGCACGCAGTTAGAGAGTTCAGAAGAGAGATGTCTGTGCGGCAACAATGCAGTGAAGAGAGAGGGATTGAAGACAGTCAGTAAGAGGCGGGGAATTGATGAGACGAAAAGCGTTTGATTCCATCCGGTCAAGTAGAGCTGTGTGGGTTGAGCCACCCTACACATGAGAAGCGTACTCCATACAGGGGCGGACAAGACGAGTAGACAGATAAAGGAGCTGTTTTTTAGAGGCAATGAAAGCCACAAGGTTTTCTCTACTCCAATCAGGGATAGTAGAAAGATCAGAGAGCAGATGCACCATAGTCGTCCTACGCGAATCATGGAATGACTGGTGAGAGGGACGCTTTGTGAAGCGGGTGAAATGAAGGGTGTCAGCACAGAAGCACAGTTCTTGAGAATAACAGGAGGGACACCATCACAACCGTACGCCTTCCTAGAATTAGAAGAGATTCTAATTTCAGACATAATTAAGTCAGACAGAGGAGGAGATGGAGGAGATGGAGAAGCAGCACCGAAATCGTCCAGGGTGGAATTGCAGGAGATAGTCCGAGCGAATAGTTCAGCTTCATCAAAAGAAGAGACGGCAATTGACCAGTCGAAATGGAAAGAGGAGGGAAAGAAGAGGAAGTAATTAGAATTAGAATTAGATAGGTTTTCATATTTCTGTCTGATGAGGGAATTTTTGACGAGTCGAAAAACAGATTTTGCACGAGTGCAGGCAGAAATATAAGTTGAGTGAGAGTCAGGAGTTGGGTGGCAATGGTACTCTCTGAAAGCCTCCCCTGTGTTGCGGTTAACATAAGAAAAGGCAAAGTTAAATCAAGGTTTTTTTGCATTACCAGATGGAAAGGAATATGGAATCTACGCTTCCATGCCCGAGAGAATCACCTCTGTGATGCGCTCAGCACAACCAGATGGGCCGTGGCCATGGAAGCAGTAATCCTTCTATTAGTGTACTACCTAAGGGCTTCCCAATCAGCAGTGTCAAAGTGCCAAAGGAGGATCCAAAAGCCGACACTTCTCTGGCAACACTTTTAAACCTAGTAAGCAATATATCGAAGCGGTTAAAACGCAACTAGAATCTTAGGATTTATTGGTAGACCATTTGAATTTAAGTCGGAGAAAACAATGCCACCATTATATAATTCCTTAGTATCCCCCCACCTGGAATACTATGTTCAGTACTGGTCCCCAAATTTAGGAGAGTACATAGACATAACAGAGAGAGTGCAACGACGGGCTACAAAGATGACTCCCAGACTGAGAAACAAATCATTCGCTTCTTGTTCGGGAACGTTAAATTTATTCTTACTTGTATAAAGGCGAATTCGAGGAGATTTAATTAATCCAGGTGTTTAAAATGATTAAAGGTGTTGATAATGTCGACTCCGAAAACTATTCCATCTTCATAAATGCAGATAGAACTCGCGGTAATGATCTGAAATTAGTCGGTAACCATTTTAATTCCAATGAAGCTAAGCATTTCTTCTACATTCATATATTTAATTTGGGGAATGGATTGCCAGCCAGAGTAGTTCAAAGTAATTCAGTCGGGTTCATTAAACGGAGACTAGCTGCTTATCATGCTTTAAACCAGCAGTTAGAAGCATTTGTTAGTGGCGAATAAAAGTATTGTAGAATTTTCACTCTGATTCTCTCCTGTTTGTTTCAAAATTTTCACTTATCTTTAAATTTCTCTCAGTTCTTTCAACCTCCCCTCTTTGCTTTGCTTTAAAATTTTCACTTGTCTTTACATAGTAATAATAATAATAATAATAATAATAATAATAATAATAATAAATTAATAATAATTGGACATGCACTCATGGCAGTTAATATATTGAGATTAGTCTCGTACAGCGTTAGATGAACAAGAAGTTCATTTGTTGATGCTCATGACATTTGTGATAATGAAGAACATTGGCTGCGTAAGCAAGAATTAAATTTTTACATTTTACATACCCTACATCCTCAACAGTTAACTTATCTATCGATCTATTATATAGTAGACCTTTTGGTTTCTTGTTAAGAAACGATTTAACAAAATATGTAAGATTTCACCCGAGCGATAATGAAAGACTGAGAGGAATTGAATTTCATGTAAAAAACGAATGTAATTTAATTGTAAAATGCTATTGACCTTACAATAATGGAAGTAATCTAAATGAATACATTGATTTTTTGTACCAAATTAAGTCATTATCAGATAAACTAAAATATTCTAAGGGCATAACAATGCCGATGTCAAAATTGATTTTTTTGTAGAACTGGGTAACATGTGGGAATCTGCTAAATTAAGTACAAGTGATGTAGAATTATTAGGAATAATAAATAAATAACTATACCAAGATCTACCGATTACATATTTTGTTTTAATTAATGTCGGACTGTTCTCTAAAATCTAAATAATTTCGAAATTGTTTCAATGAAATGGACGGTCTGTGTTGTGGGAGTAGTCTCTCATTAATGAAGTATTCAATTTTTTTAATGGAAAGCCTTTTGTACTGTTCACACCAATATGTTCCTCAATTTGATAGTGAAATTGATACGAGGTCGAGCCAATATATATTTGGTGGCATGAAGCGCATTAATACTTAAGTTATAAACGATCGACGAATGCAAGGATTCAGGCAGCTTGTCTTAAAACTTGATAAAACATTCCATTGCATTTTCTTAAAATAAACCCAAAATTCGCATAAAAGAAAGGCTTTACTTAATACTTTTCGTATCTTTGTATAAATTTGAAATGTAAATAAGGGTAAAAAGGCAAAGATATTAATCGAAAGTCTTCGGGTCTATACAGAGAATACGAGATTGGAAGGTTTATATTTGTTATTCACGAATTTCTAACAAAGACAGTGATATGAACTGCTTGTAAAGAACGTATTGCATTTCCATTATTTATGTATATATACTGTATATAAATACTGTGTAGCGATTATCTCTATATTTGTATAAGTTTATACAAAATAATGGATGTATCAAATGTACTTTACTAAGGCGCCAAGCTTACAATTAAACAGAAATTTTACATGTATTACTTAAAATAATCCTAAAAGACCAGACTAGTGGTATGAAATAAACCGCAACAAGCACAAAATACATGAAGTAAAGTACATAGAATTAATAATAATAATAATAATAATAAGAAGAAGAAGAAGAAGAAGAAGAAGCAGAAAAAGAAGAAGAACAATTTCCCCTCATTTCCCACTCTCTGCTTGACTAGGAAAAAGGGAATGCATGTTAAAATTCATATTTAAAATGTTTTGTCTATTTTATCAGCGAAACAAGGGAGCAAATATGCTTTAACCTTTTGAATGAATAAACCTTTACCTTTACCTTTCCTACTTTTAATTTACATTTGATTTAAAAGTACTTTCAGTTGCTGATGTTAATTGTATGAGTTACAGACTATACGAACAGCTCGGTTCACAGTTCAGAAAGGGAGACATCAGTCATCCATCCAACTACAGAACATGCCTAATATAGCTTAACTATGCTGATCTTAGGGAAGCCGTGCGACGACATGGCTACGACGTACTCCTTAAAATAGTTATTAATTTTTTCAATTGTCTTTAATTTCAGTTGATGGTGATATCGGTTAACTTTTTATCTTAAATTTTCCACTTCTCGTTTCATTTCATTGTTTTATGGACCTCTTCCACAAATATTCCTCATTGATCCATTCTTAAATACAATATTTATTTTCTCATTATGTTAAAACTACGTAACCTCGACTTTTAGTTATAAAAATATGTTGTTATAAGTGGAAGGAAGAAATTTTATCATAGATTAATCACGTCTGGGACTCCGCAAGAATTATAATGTGCATCACTAATTCCCATAATTCACGCGCAATATATATTTTAAGGATGACTATAAAGAATTTTAAAATAGGGTTCAAGAACTGAGAATGGACTTGAGACTTCCGCATACTTGATAATAATAATAAAAATAATACTAATAATAATAATAATTATTAATTAATTAATTAATTAATAGTTAAAGTATATCAAAGCTTTGATATACAGGGTGATTCAAAAGTCAGGTTACATAGAGAAATACTGTATTATGTAATGATACAGGGGAATAGTCACATCACATGTTCGATATGGCCACAGTTAACGGCAATGCACTTGTGCAGCCAGCTAGGAGTATCACATCAATGCGCTCCTCGTTCGATACCATCTCATAACTCATTTACCTGCAAAGAAACAGAAAAGCCCTATGTAACCTGACTTTTGAATCACCCTGTAGTTTTAATATCAGTATGAATATAAAATTTTTAACTTAATTTTAATTATATTTTCCACTTTATATGTACGTATGTATGTTATCCCTGGGGATAGGGGATTTAAAGAATTCTTCCCACGTGGTCCCAGCGTGTCGTAAAAGGCGACTAAAAAAATAAGGGACGGGTGTTAGGGGCTGGAAACCCCTCCCACCTATATGTAACTATCCACAAACAGGAACGGTCAGAGAAGGGGCATAGCGGGGGTTTTCCCGCGATGAGGCGCTTCCTTCCTGTTCCTGACGCGACCTCACTGCAGTGGGAGAGGCGTTTGGTATAAAAAAAAAAATTATGTATCTTATCAGATATCCGATATCTTTTTCCGATTTTTAATTTCGTTCTGACAAACTTGTACCAGAATTATTCTTTTAATATTCAAAGAAGCCAATAATTTCTCACACACGATGCTTACGTAATGAAGTTGAAGTGTCTGAAATTCGTTTGTATAGAACAGAACAAAAGTGTATCGAGTTATTATTGTTTATGTAATAAAAGTATTGTGATCATATATTTCTTTAGTTTATGTTAATTATGTCTGATCCCAATATACATATAATTTTTATCTGTAAACTCACTCAGGCTGTGGGTATAACGGGTGCGGCAAAAGTAACGCCCTTTTAATAATTGTACATTTTTTAAGGTGTATTGAGCCAACCACAAAATTAATTAAATTCCAGTTATTTTTTAGTTTTACTGAGAAAGTACTTATTATTTTTCTTAAAATGCTGTATTTTTCTTAAAAACCTTATTATTTCTCTTAAAATGCTGTAATTGATTTATTTCCTTCAATAAAAGAGAATAAACTAAAAAGGGCGTTATTTTTGCCGCACGTTATATGGGCTCAACTAATGTGGGATAATATACTGTATATATATATATATATATATATATATATATATATAAACGTATCCGGACTGATGCAATTATAGACAAAATATGGTACTTACAGGGTTTGGGGGATTAATCTCCCTCAAAGTACGCCTTCTCAAGCCACACACTTTCCCCAACGATCCTGTCACTGTTGAAAACATTTTTCGAAAACACTTTTCGGAATGACCAAAAGCTGCTCCGTCGAATTTCTTTTAATGGTCTGAACATCATCGAATCGGTGTCCTTTCAGGGTTTGAGCTTCAGAAACCAAAAAAAAGTCGCATGGAGCCAAATCCGGCGAATATGGAGGCTGCTGTACTGGGGGTGGGGGTAGAGTTTTGGCCAAAAATTTCTTGACAAGTTGCGACGAGTACGCGTTATCGTGATGAAGCATCCAGTCTCCGGACTCTCATTTCTGCGGCCGTTTCCTCCGAACTACTTCACGTAGACGTCTCAAAACTTCAATGTAAAATTCATTGTTGATTATTTGTCCCTGTGGAGCATATTCATGGTGTACAACACCTTCAACTTTCAACACCTTCCGACATCGTAAGAAATCGCCGCGAAACAAAACACATTTAACTTTATCGGCTCACCACAGTGGACTGAGGCTACACAATGAAGTGCAACCCTATCAGTCAACTTGTCTCGACATGCAGAACCATGTTCAGCACAGTCACAACTCCAAGCGTGGCCTTGTTCTAAAAATAAACACCCCTGTCCGGATACATTTTGAACAGACCTTGTATATAAATATAATAATAAAAAAAATATAATTTCCTTAGGATTTGGGGTGAGAAAGCAGAAAACAACCCGGATTGAAAGCACAGAAGCGAGTAAAAAGTAGAAAAGGCGAAAAGTAAATCGTCGGAGGCTATTGCTCTTTGAATGAAGAAAGAAGGAATGACGAGTCCCCAACCCAATCATTCCCCCTCCTTTATCGCAAGATGCAGGGCTAGTTGCATCTTTCGGAGGGCGGTAGGATCGTCACATCCCTACACTACAAATACATATATACAGGGCGTCCCAAAAAAATGTATACACACTTTAACAGCTGATAGCTCAATTGATGTTTCTTTCTTTCCAAGTTAAACCCATTAGAATTAATAATGGCAGTCAGACTAAGCTTTGAACAAAGGAAATTCATTCTAAAATGCTACTGGAAGTGTGAAAACGCAGTTGAAGTGCAAAGACAGTTTAGGAGGGAGTTTCAAACAGATCCACCAACGCGACTTACCATCACTCGAATTAGAGATAAGTTTGAAGCCAATGGAACTGTTCAGAATGTCCACAAGAAGCGTTCCGGAAGACCACGGACATCGACAAGCCCCACAAAGCAAGAAAGAGTACTGGAAACGTACCACCAAAGTCCAAGAAAATCTGTGCGGCAAGCGAGTCGTGAGGTAGGAATTTCAGAATCGTCTGTCCAACGCATTTTGAAGCGCTGTCAATGGAAAAGTTACATTCCAAGATTAGTCCATGCTATTAATGAAGATGATCCGGACCGAAGAGTGGAGTATTGCGAGTGGTACTTGGCACGATGTGGATGTGGATTGACGAAGGGGTTTCGTAGAATACCCTCCGCGTTCACCAGACCTCACACCACTAGACTTTTTTTTATTGGGATACTTAAAAGACAAAGTCTACGCTATAAAACCTGCAACAGTCGCTGAATTGAGAGCAGCCATTGAACGAGAATGCACACAAATACCAAACGAAATGTTTCGTGATGTTTGCGATTCCATTGCTTCGCGTTATCAGCAGTGCCTGGACCAGAACGGACGTCAGTTTGAAAAACAGGCGTTGACAAAACAATTAAATAATGTCAGTAGATTCTATTACATTTTGAAAATGAAATGTATTTTAATAAACACTGCCTTTATAATTATTTAAAGTGTGTATACATTTTTTTGGGACGCCCTGTGTGTATAATATATATATATATATATATATATATATATATACCTTTGGTGCCTTTGGTTTGCTTCCGCACGAATTGTTCATTCTGACGAAGGTCAAGCTTTTCACTCCACCTTAGACCTACAGTTCAACGTGGAATTCGAACCACGCCCCACCAGCAGCCCAGCGTGTTAACCACTAGGCTACCCAGGGTACCCATTTATCTACCAACGACTTCCTTTATTATGTGGAAGGATGAACAGCTGGGTTTTGTTGCGCGCCGCCTGCCGTCATCGCGTCTCGATCCCGGGGCTCATGGATTCTACCATAAATAGTTGGGACACGACTTACTTAGAAAAATAAGGGTTTTATTGTTATAAAAACATCGTTGTACCATGACACACATTCATGGAAAGAGCAGCGCATAGTATTATTGCGAAGAATGTATATGTTGGGGTAAATGTGATAAATTGGTAATTATGCATAATTGAAAATATCATGACTTAACCTAACCAATTGTCAAGGGCGTACGGTTGACCTAACCGGGCATTCAATTGACCTAACCTTGAATGCCCTGTTACGTCAATTGAATTGAATGCCAGGTTAGGTCAGTTGAATGCCCGGTTAGGTCAACTGTACGCCCTTGACAATTGGTTAGGTTAAGTCATGATATTTTCAATTATGCATAATTACCGGTAATTATGCATAATTACCAATTTATCACATTTACCCCAACATATATAATTGAGGCTTCTTTTACATAACACAATTAACACATTCCCGTACAAGAGGAAACAATACTCTGTTTTTATCATATTCGTGTCCCTTCCTTATTGTTTGAGCTTTCACCAAAAATATTCTGGATTTTACAAAATCCGATTGTTTCCACGACACAAATATTTTTCCTTTTCGTAGGTATTGTTTCAGCACGAGATCATATAAATCTCTCTCTCTCTCTCTCTCTCTCTCTCTCTCTCTCTCTCTCTCTCTCTTTCTCATTAACATTTGGAGAACAAAGATTTACTGCGTTATATAACATTAACTTATAAGGAAGGACAGTTTGTTACTCGCTGGTTTGGTTTGTTCTCTCCGCCTTATAACAAAATAACCATTTTATACATTAACGCATTATATTTTTCATAAACTTCTTTGAATTTCAATTACATATTTATCATATATTGTTTTTCTATAAAATGTTATAAACAATTACGAAAGCATGGCATTTGATATACTATATATACACAGTATATTGTAGGAAGGAAGGGCCAAGGGCGAACAACCGCAAAAAATGCCTCCAAGGAGAAAGAGAGAGCCAAAAATCAAGGTCCAAAGATTTTAAGATGTTTCCACACTCTGCGTTTGAAATATTGGAGGTCAAAGACAGGGGGATAGATGGAATGAGGAAGGTTGTACCAGATTTCACAAGTTGAGTAGATGTAAGATTAAGAATACCGATTAACCCTTGCATTAGAGAGTTGGACAGAAAAGGGGATGAGAATGGGCCAAAAGTCTGTTACTGCACGCTCTCCTTAAAGGAGAAGGCATGCAGTTAGATAGTTCAGAAGAAAAGCGACCATTATAATAGTGATACTCTGTGATAGTAAAGCGAGAAACAACTTTACGGCAAAGAAAGAGGGATTCAAGACAGTCAGTATAATGGAGGGGGGGGGGTAATTCCACCAGTTCGAGTAGAACTATGTGGGTTGAACCACCCTACACATTAGAAGCGTACTCCATACAGGGGCGGACAAAAACCCTGTAAAGAAACAGCAACTGAGTAGGGGTTAATAAACTGCGGAGCCGGTACAGAATGTTAAGAGAAGCAGGAATGAGTTGCGTACTGTTGAAGATAAGACGATAGTCGTGTAGAAGATTGTGACGAGTAGAGAGATGAAGGAACTGGTTTTTGAGGCATTGCAAGCAAGAGGCCCCAGTCAGATATAGTAGAAAGTTCAGAGGTAAGGTGCGCGACAGCTGTCTCACGCGAAGCATCGAGTAAATGTTGAAAGGAACGCTTTGTGAAGTGGGTGAAGAAGTGAAGAGTGGAATCACCGGCATAGGAGTGGATAGGACAGGAAGTGCGACTTAAAAGATCATTAATAAATAGAAGGAAGAGAGTGGATGACAGGACAGAGATCTGAGGAACATAACTATTAATAGCTTTAGGAGAAGAACAATGGCCACCTACAACCGCAGCTTTAGATCGGCCCGAAAGGAAATTAGAGATGAAGGCACAGGTAGAAGGATAGAAACCGAAAAAGGGCAGTTTGGAAATTAAAGATTTGTTTCAGACTATGAAACGCTCCTTTCAGCGACAAACCGGCTGCAATAACGATGTCCCACAGACCAGATCCAGGTGCATGTGAAACGGTCCGACATGAGGGTTGATCTTAGAAAACATCTTAGGATTCTCACTCGAAAAGCTTTTGATATGTCTAGCGCAATGGCAAGGGTTTCACCGAAATCCCGAAAGGAGGATGACCAAAAGACCGTACCTCTTACTGACTGTGTTCAGTCCCTTTCTCTTCGCCGCAATGTCCTCACTCTCTCTTTACAATCGCTATTATAACGGGCACTGCTCTTCTGAACTCTGTAACTGCATGTCTCCTCCTTTAAGGAGTTCATGCAGTACCAGACTTTCGAACACATTTTCGTCCCTTTTCTGCCCAACTCTCTAACACAAGGGTTAATCGGTCTTCTCAATCTTTTATCTACTCAACCGGTCAGCTCTGGAACAACCTTATTCAATCCATCTATTCCCCTGTCTATAACTTCTAATGTTCCAAGCGCATTTTTACGAGCGTTCGCCCTTGGCCCCTCTTTCCTGCATATATCGTGAGATCGAGTCCGTTCAGGGACTTCGTAATTTCTGACCACCCGTGCTGGGTCGTGGTTCGGATTACACGTTAAGTTGTAGGTCCAAGGTGGAACAACAAGCTTGATTTTAGTCAGAAAAAACAATTCGGGCGGAAGGAAAACCAAGGTTAAGCAAGGTACTCTTGTTCGAAAGAGTTGCATGATATTAGATTTTTTGGGATGAGGAAAAGGTATTAACAGAAATTAACTACAATATAACTACAATATAACTACAATATCATTTATGTATTTTCATGATTGACGATAATGAATTTACTTCCGATTGTCAACATTTGTGAACTTCGTCTGAAAGATTTTGTATAATTATCATTTTCTATTTCGGATTTCATATGGGACACTTTTCAGATTTTGCACTTTCTTATTAAGTATATTAAAATGGCAAAAGTAGTATGAAATTTGATATATCAACAGTACATCATTATGGTGAGCAGAATGCAAGTTTCATTTTATATATATATATTATATATATATATATATATATATATATATATATATATATATATATATATATTATATATAATATATATATATATAATATATGAAAATTATTTCACGAAGGTAACACGTGAAAAATATTTATGATGAATAAAACACGAAGGAAAGGAAACACAAAATGGTGCTCAAGCGCTTTCGTCTAATGACATCCTCAGGAACACTGAAGTACATAAAAAGGTTAAGCCTATATATAGGTTACAGAAAGAAAAAAAGAAAAAATAAATAACATACATACACACACACACATATATATATATATATATACATACATATCTATATATACAAATACATACATACATACATATATATACAATAAACAGAGAAGTAAAAATAATAAAAAATTATAAAAAATTAAAAATTAAAACCTTAAAAGATTACCAGTGAGCGTACAGATTTGAAGGAAAAATATCGATTTTTAGCACAAGATCAAATGGATTATAAAAATACAAATTTATACTGGAACTCTGCCGGGTTTTAACACAATGCTGCCTATGGTCAGGTTTCGATATATATAAAAAAAAAAAAAATGCAAATTAAAAGTTAATCGATTTTTAGCACAAGATCAAATGGATTATAAAAATACAAATTTATACTGTCCGGGTTTTAACACAATGCTGCCTATGGTCAGGTTTCGATATATATAAAAAAATAAAATGCAAATTAAAAGTTAATAAAGTAGAAAACAAGTTTACCAAAGATTTAATGTTTTACACTTCTTATCTAAATCTGTTTTAAAGGAATTCAACATAACAGGATCGAGTTGAAAAAGACCTTTGCTTATGTTGAAGTTATTTGAAAGTTGGATAATGGCAGACTCAAGAATATTTCTATTAACAATGTTGCTTGAATGGAATAAAACTGAAGCATTATTCCAATCAATACAGTGGGCTAACTCTGACAAATGGACAAAAAGGGCACTGGACAACTGTCCTGTTCTAACGGAATATTGATGCTGTTTTATACGTGTGCAAATCCTTTCCCGTCTGACCTATGTAAAAGGAATCACATTGTTTACAACCAATTTTGTAGATAATGCCTGAATTATTGGTAGGGCTATTTTTTACTATGATATTTTCACAATATTGTTATATGAAAATACTACATTAATATCCAAAAGTTTAAGTACATTAGCAATGCCTAAAAAGCCCGGGAAAAATGGAAGTACTAAAATATTTTTTGACAAAGTACGAGTGTTAATATTGACACGATAGAAAGTTCGTTTTGCCTTGTTGAGACAAGATTCCATAAACGCAGATGGATAACACAAATCACTTCCAATACCGTTGATTTTTTCCAATTCGGCATCGATGTATTCCGGACTGGCGATCCTAAGGGCGCGGAGAAACATTGATGAAAATATGGCCTTCTTAGTGGGGGTATCATGTCCCGAGTAAAAGTGTACGTAGGACAAATTGTTTGTCGTTTTCCGATAGATACTAAACTTAAAACCTGGGCTTTCCCTATGTACACGCACATCCAAAAATGGGATTGAATTGTCTTGCTCAACTTCTAAAGTAAACTTAATGGAGGGGACTTGATCATTTAACTGAAGGAGGAAGCTATCCAGGTCACGATTCATGGGCCAGATACACAAAATATCGTCGACGTACCGCAACCAAGGGATGCCAACCCCCAGGATTCTCGGAATATAGGTAATTTCGAAAAACTCCATATAAATATTGGAGAGGAGGGGCGATAAGGGGTTGCCCATAGCCATCCCAAAAACTTGTTGATAATACTCGTTATTGAAAGTGAATTTACAGTCTTTGATGCAAAGCTTAATGAGTTCCAAAACAATGTGTGAAGGTAGTGGCAGGTCATACTTATATAATTCTTGGGAGAGAAAGTCAAGCATATCGTCAATCGGCACTTTTGTAAACAATGAACAAACATCAAAACTAATCAATTTATCGTTAGTTTCAGTACGTGCATTATTCAATTTTTCCGTAAGATCCATGGAATTTTTTACATGTGAATCAGAGATAGTTCCGAGAATGCCATTAGCTCGGTGGGCTCTATTACTTATAAACTCTCCAAATGGCTTGTCAAAGTCTTGTCCCCCATTCTCGGAACTATCTCTGATTCACATGTAAAAAATTCCATGGATCTTACGGAAAAATTGAATAATGCACGTACTGAAACTAACGATAAATTGATTAGTTTTGATGTTTGTTCATTGTTTACAAAAGTGCCGATTGACGATATGCTTGACTTTCTCTCCCAAGAATTACATAAGTATGACCTGCCACTACCTTCACACATTGTTTTGGAACTCATTAAGCTTTGCATCAAAGACTGTAAATTCACTTTCAATAACGAGTATTATCAACAAGTTTTTGGGATGGCTATGGGCAACCCCTTATCGCCCCTCCTCTCCAATATTTATATGGAGTTTTTCGAAATTACCTATATTCCGAGAATCCTGGGGGTTGGCATCCCTTGGTTGCGGTATGTCGACGATATTTTGTGTATCTGGCCCATGAATCGTGACCTGGATAGCTTCCTCCTTCAGTTAAATGATCAAGTCCCCTCCATTAAGTTTACTTTAGAAGTTGAGCAAGACAATTCAATCCCATTTTTGGATGTGCGTGTACATAGGGAAAGCCCAGGTTTTAAGTTTAGTATCTATCGGAAAACGACAAACAATTTGTCCTACGTACACTTTTACTCGGGACATGATACCCCCACTAAGAAGGCCATATTTTCATCAATGTTTCTCCGCGCCCTTAGGATCGCCAGTCCGGAATACATCGATGCCGAATTGGAAAAAATCAACGGTATTGGAAGTGATTTGTGTTATCCATCTGCGTTTATGGAATCTTGTCTCAACAAGGCAAAACGAACTTTCTATCGTGTCAATATTAACACTCGTACTTTGTCAAAAAATATTTTAGTACTTCCATTTTTCCCGGGCTTTTTAGGCATTGCTAATGTACTTAAACTTTTGGATATTAATGTAGTATTTTCATATAACAATATTGTGAAAAATATCATAGTAAAAAATAGCCCTACCAATAATTCAGGCATTATCTACAAAATTGGTTGTAAACAATGTGATTCCTTTTACATAGGTCAGACGGGAAAGGATTTGCACACACGTATAAAACAGCATCAATATTCCGTTAGAACAGGACAGTTGTCCAGTGCCCTTTTTGTCCATTTGTCAGAGTTAGCCCACTGTATTGATTGGAATAATGCTTCAGTTTTATTCCATTCAAGCAACATTGTTAATAGAAATATTCTTGAGTCTGCCATTATCCAACTTTCAAATAACTTCAACATAAGCAAAGGTCTTTTTCAACTCGATCCTGTTATGTTGAATTCCTTTAAAACAGATTTAGATAAGAAGTGTAAAACATTAAATCTTTGGTAAACTTGTTTTCTACTTTATTAACTTTTAATTTGCATTTTATTTTTTTTTATATATATCGAAACCTGACCATAGGCAGCATTGTGTTAAAACCCGGACAGTATAAATTTGTATTTTTATAATCCATTTGATCTTGTGCTAAAAATCGATTAACTTTTAATTTGCATTTTATTTTTTTTATATATATCGAAACCTGACCATAGGCAGCATTGTGTTAAAACCCGGCAGAGTTCCAGTATAAATTTGTATTTTTATAATCCATTTGATCTTGTGCTAAAAATCGATATTTTTCCTTACAAATCTGTACGCCTCACTGGTAATCTTTTAAGGTTTTAATTTTTAATTTTTTATAATTTTTTATTATTTTTACTTCTCTGTTTATTGTATATATATATATGTATGTATGTATGTATGTATGTATTTGTATATATAGATATGTATGTATATATATATATATATGTATGTGTGTGTGTGTGTATGTATGTTATTTATTTTTTCTTTTTTTCTTTCTGTAACCTATATATAGGCTTAACCTTTTTATGTACTTCAGTGTTCCTGAGGATGTCATTAGACGAAAGCGCTTGAGCACCATTTTGTGTTTCCTTTCCTTCGTGGTTTTATTCATCATATATATATACAGTGCCCGCGAAAAGTATCCGATCACTCAAGAAAATACAATATTTTCCCTTGATATTCAGAGACACATAATTCACTTTCTATTTGTTCTAGCGACATCTGGTAACTTTGAGGTTGCTCGCTGATATGAGAGCTATCCAACGCATTCTCAAATTAGTGTTCTGGTAGCCTTCGTTGCGGGTGGCTGTGTCTCAAAGTTGTCAGATTTCACTGTTTGTGTAAATTTATTGATATTTGTTATTTTTTACAGAAAGTGGTGTAAATAAAATTTATATATAATGTGTGCTAAAAAACAACTTAAGAGTGATTGTCGAGGTGCTATTGTTGCTTTGCATACATGTGGGAAATCACAGAGACAGATAGCTAAGGAATTAAACATATCCCAAAGTACCGTTAATTTATGGGTTTCACGGGCTAAGAACAATGCCGGCCTAACCACGCCAGTCCCTAAAAAACGATCTGGCAGACCGAGAAAAACAAATTCACGAACAGACAAACTTATGAAACGTTTAGTATTGAAAAACCCAACAATAACTGCGAAAGAAATAAAATTTAATATGAATAATTTGTTATCTGGTGTTTCTGAACAAACTATCCAGGAGCGGCTCCAAAAAGAACTCGGATTACCATCTCGCCATGCTGCTAAGAAACCGTTCATTAATGAAAAAATGTGTAAAAAACGTGTCGCATTTTGTAAAAAATATATTCATTGGACTGTTGATGACTGGAAGAAGGTTTTATTTAGTGATGAGTCGACATTTTTGACATTCAGAAGTTGTCCAAAAAAGGTTCGCCGGCCCATTGGCTCAAATAGGATGGACCCAAATACACCCTAAAGACAATGAAACACCCTCCAAGTGTGATGGTTTGGGTTGTTTCGGTTACTATGGCGTGGAAACCTATATTTTCTTCCGAAGAACACAACTATGAATGGTGCACGGTATTTAGCAATGCTACAGGATAAACTTCCAATGGCAATGGCAATCCAAAGGACAAAAACATACATGCATGATGGTGCACCATGTCACAGGGCCAAAATAGTGACAAAATGGATTACTGACAATAAATTTGATATTTTGGATTGGCCTGGTAATAGTCCAGATCTCAATCCGATAGAAAATATGTGGCTAATAATAAAAAATAAGGTTGAATGCCACGACACTGGCTCAGTCGAAAAATTACAAGAAGCCATCAAAAAGGTATGGTGCAAGGAAATATAATATCAGTGGAAGTTTGTCAAAACTTGATTAAATCCATGCCAAAACGTCTAGAACAAGTCATCCAAACCAAAGGACAGATGACAAAATACTAATATAAGGTTAGTATACATTTAAACATTGTTTTTTATGTAAAAAATACAAATTTCCAGGGTGATCGGATACTTTTCGCGGGCACTGTATATATATGATGCAAATCCACAAGGAAAAAGAAAAACGATTCCAAGGTCTTTCGTGTATTCAGAAGTACACCTCGTCAGGGAATGAAGAGAGAAGGCGAGATGACAAAAATATATACATATGTACAACGGGACAGAAAATTAAAAAGATTAACACATGATTAACAAGAGTTAATTAAAGGGAAAAGGTATTTTAACAGGATATTGTCAATTTTATACATTCCCGCACCGTTATTGAAATTATTTTTAAAATGGATAAAGGCACATTCTAGAATATTCCTTTTAATTATATTTGTGTTTTTAACGAGCGCTTTAGAACTATCCCACTTGATACTATGATTACATCTATACATATGGTTAAACAATGCATTAGAATTATTTGCTGTTCTACACGCATATTTATGCTGTTTTACCCTAATATCTAACGTTTTTTGTGTTTGGCCTATATATACTGAGTTACATTGTGTACATCCGATCGAATGTACACAGCCAACCGCATTATTCGGGCTATTCTTTACTAAGCGTGATTTAACAGTATTATTATACTTAAAGAGTACGTTGATACCAATTTCTTTAAGTAAAGTCGGAAGATATTGAAAATTAATTTTCCATGACTTTATTTTGCATTTTTTTTACTTTTGCACAGAAACTTTCGTGTGAAGCTTAGAATTTTTAAGAATATTAGTTTACTTTTTATATTAACACTTTAATGCCGACCGTTGTCTTATGGCAACATGAGGTTGACACTCCATTTTGATCCTTACGATCTGAACATAAGAGGTTATTTTGGCTTGAACAGGAACAAATTTTAAGACTTTCAATGTTATTCATTTACTCTTTCCCACTCCTGATAATATCACACGAATGAGTAAACAGACACGCGCGCACACACACACACACACACACACACACACAAAAAGAATAAGTTTAAGCAACTGTGGAATATTTACTGGGAGCAAGTGTAGTTTACGTCCCCCTGACGCAAAAGGGGACACAAACTACAATAGGTCAAAGTTGGGGAACATAAACTACACTAGGATCTTTAGGAGACATTTTTTAAATGAATCCATCAAATAAAACGTTAAAACTAACGAAAATATTACGACTTAACCTAACCAATCGTCAATATATATATATATATATATATATATATATACGTAATATTTTCGTTAGTTTTAATGTTTTATTTGATTAGGTATACGCGGACAAAGTTGGGGAACGCAAACTACACTAGGATAATGTAGGGGAACGTAAACTACACTAGGCACCACAGGGGAGACGTAAACTACACTTGCTCCATTTACTGTAATCAGTTGGTCGTATTTGAGGAAAACAAACATTTATGTTTCGGAGATAATGTATGGTACTCATTCTTATACACTCAGAAATTGAAGATTAGCACGTCTATTTATTACCCAATTTGGTACGACTCTTCTACATTCAAGTACTGATACAATATATGAAATATCATTCATAAGCACCACGTTATACAAAGTGGTCCAAAATTCCCAATTTATTTTACTGAAATAATGATATTTCTATTTTACTTTCTACAGGCAGAGATGATGACGGATGTATAAGAACGTGTGATGGTAGTACACTACGTATCCGAGGGAAGAAGAGCAAAGAAATTCGAGAAAAATTCGAAAGAAGATTTCACAAACCAGGAACTACGGACAAAGCAATTCGCCAGCTGGTGAATAAATTTAAAAGAACAGGATCTATTCGTGATAATGCAAGATCTGGACGTCCAGGTACCTCTCAAGAAAATGTCGAATTGGCAAGAGATGCCTTTGTAACAAATATTAGAATGTCAACTCGCCAGCATCACGTTGACTGAGCATACCTAAAACGACTTTTTTTATATGTAGGAAGGAACGGACGAAGGGCGAGCGCCCGCAAAAGTGCCCCCCCCCCCACAGAAGACGGAGAGAGCCAAAAACAATGTCTCCAAGGATTAATTATGCCATTTTTCTTTTTTTAATATAAATTTTGAAAAGGTTGTGTAGTGTGTAAGATGCACGTACAATATGTATGATGAGGAATAGAGGGAGAAGTGTGTGTTTGAGAGCATTCTAGATGCTCACAGGGTAGATGAGACACGAAAAAAGATCAGCTAAGGAGGACAGTGACAGGAGAAACGGTAGTTCCAGCACTCCCTGGCTCCTGTCTAACATCCACCCCGGAGCACTTCTCTGGTCGATTGGTGTCTATAATCTCCTCCTACTAAGGATTTTAAAATTAACATTAAAAAAGAAAAGTTACCATATTCAAGAGCTACATGAGTTACACGAAGAGGATTATCCAAGACGAGCCGCCATGTTGCACACAATTTATTAAAAAAGTCATACCGAAAACTTATTAAACCACATTCTGTTCAGCGATGAGGCGACATTCCACACATGCGGAAAGGTTAATCGGCATAATTGCCGTATCTGGCTAGTGAAAAACCAACCGAGTTCTACGAATGGGAGAGAGAGATTCTTCTAAAGTTAATGTCTGGTTGGGTATAACAAGATTGAAGATTTGCGGACCTTTTTTCTTTGCAGAAGCTACGGTAACAGGGCCAATTTATCTTGACATGTTTCAGCAGTTTCTTGAACCCCAGCTTCGTTCAGATGGCATTCTCGACACTGTTGTCTTTCAACAACATTGCTCGTTTTCTCCTCTCCTCTCGTGCGGACACTATTCTAACAAGCGTCGTTCTTTACATTACATATATACTGTGTGTCGTTTGCAGTTAAAATGTATATAATGTATACACAGCATAAGAAGGTGCTTCCTCAGGGCATTTGATTCCGCTCGTAGGTACGTGGGAGAATTAAGAGGCTTGATTCGTCGGGGTTCTTGGTGTAATGGTTAGCATAACTGACCGGCAATCGGATGATCCCGGGTTCGATTCCTGGGAGATGCCTCATTTTTCATTGTTCGTTTTCTCCTCTCCTCTTGTGCGGACACTCTTCTAGCAAGCGTCGTTCTTTACATTATATATATATATATATATATATATATATATATATATGGGATGAATTTCACAATTAAACACGTGAAATGAATAAATTATACATTTTATTTTTATTTCTTTTTCTTTTTCCTTGTGGGTTTTGCATTATATATATTATATATATATATATATATATATATATATATATATATATGATGAATAAAACCACGAAGGAAAAAAGAAACACAAAGGGGTGCTCAAGCGCTTTCGTCTAATGACATCCTCAGGAACACTGGAGTGAAAGGACAGATCAAGGCAATATATAGGTTACAAAAATAAACATACATACATACATATTCATATATATATATACATATATTATATATATATATACATATACATATATATAGTAAGCATAGAAAAAATTGTGGGAGGAGCAAACATTTATGGTTTATGAAACAGGTTACAAAAGAATAAAGAAATAAAAATAAATATAAATATAAATTGAGAAAAAATTAATTACCAAATAGTGCCTTAGTGATATATGTCACAGCCTAAATAATCATAAAGAAATAAACAGGCAAATAAAAAAACCACAAAATATATACATACATATATATATATATATATATATATATATATATATATATATATATATATATAAAGACACTTTTAGCACTTTGGCCGACCTTCAATATAAATTCAAATGGCTTGTTTATGGAACAGGTCACAAAAGAATAAAGAAATAAAAATAAATATAAATATTGTAAGTGGAGTCTACAAATTCAAGCTCAAAAGGGAAGTTTTACAATCAATTTAATAGATGATGCCAAATTGATATATATGTCACAAAGAAATAAACCAAAAAAAAAAAAAAAAAATTAATTATTAAAAAAATAATAAAAAATAATAATAATAAATTGAAAGATAAATTTTAAGAGAGGCACACCAATTTATAAGGGAAAAATTACCACATATGCATATTATAGTCACAAACGAATAAAAAAGTACAAGTAAATATAAATTGGAAAACAAAATGATGCCTAGATGATATATAAAGAACAATAAAATATATATACAACATATATACGGTATATATACGAAAATAAACGCAATATATACAGAATATATATATATATATATATATATGCATAAGGGAAAAAAATTACCAAATTTGTTTTTATAATTATTGTCTGAAAAAACGGTAGGTCGCAAAAGAATAAAGAAATAAAAATAAATATAAATTGAAAAAATTACAAATAATACACGTACACATGTATACCCGCATAACCAAATATATACATATACACACATATATACAAACACACACACACACACACACACATATATATATGTGTACACATACAAGCTTGACCATCGCGAAATGAGAAATCAACGCGCAGAACCTTTGTGAGGTTGTAAGGTAAGGTAAGGTACATACACATATATATATTATATATATATATATATACATTTAACTGCATACATACATACATACATACATACATATACACACATATATACATACATATACACACATATACATACAAACACATTTAACTGCAATGACCACACACATACTCACATACACATACATACATACACATAAACTCTCCAAATGGCTTGTTAATGTTTTGTCCCCCATTCTTGGAACTGTCTCTGATTCACACGTAAAAAATTCCATGGATCTCACTGAAAAATTGAATAATGTTCGCATTAATACCAACGATAGATTGATCAGTTTCGACGTTTGTTCATTGTTCACAAAAGTGCCGATTGATGATATGCTTGACTTTCTCGCCAGAGAATTACATAATTATGATTTACCATTACCTGCACACACTGTTTTGGAGCTTATTAAGCTTTGTATCAAGGATTGTAAATTCACTTTCAATGGCGAGCATTATCAACAAGTTTTTGGGATGGCCATGGGCAACCCTTTGTCGCCCCTTCTCTCCAATATTTATATGGAGTTTTTTGAAATTACTTACATTCCGAGAATCCTGGGGGTTGGCATCCCTTGGTTGCGGTACGTCGACGATATTTTGTGTATCTGGCCCATGAATCGTGACCTGGAAGACTTCCTCCTTCAGTTAAATGACCAAGTCCCCTCCATTAAATTTACTTTAGAAGTGGAACAAGACAACTCAATCCCGTTTTTGGATGTGCGTGTTCATATGGATAGCCCGGGTTTTAAGTTTAGTATCTATCGGAAAAAACAAACAATTTGTCCTACGTACACTTTTACTCTGGACATGACACCCCTATTAAAAAGGCCATATTTTCCTCAATGTTTCTCCGCGCTCTTAGGATCGCCAGTCCGGAATACATCGATGCCGAATTGGAAAATATCAACGGTATTGGAAGTGAGTTGTGTTACCCTTCTGCGTTCATGGAATCTTGTCTTAATAAGGCTAAACGAACCTTCTATCGTGTGAATAATAACACTCGCACCTTGTCAAAGAATATTTTAGTACTTCCATTTTTCCCGGGCTTCTTAGGCATTGCTAATGTACTTAAACTTTTGGATATCAGTGTAGTTTTTTCATATAACAATATTGTGAAAAACATCATAGTAAAAAATAGCCCTACCAATAATTTAGGCATTATCTATAAAATTGGGTGTAAGCAATGTGATTCCTTTTACATAGGTCAGACGGGAAAGGATTTGCAAACGCGTGTAAAACAGCATCAATATTCCGTTAGAACGGGACAGTTGTCCAGTGCCCTTTTTGTCCATTTGTCAGAGTTATCCCATTGTATTGATTGGAATAATGTTTCAGTTTTCTTTCACTCTAGCAACATTGTTAATAGAAATATTCTTGAGTCGGCTATAATTCAACTTACAAATAACCTTAACATGAGTAAAGGTCTGTTTCAACTCGATCCCGTTGCTCTGAATTCCTTCAGAATGGATTTAAACAAAAAGGGCAGGTTGTTAAATCTTTGGTAAAAAATTTGTTTTTGTCTTTTGTTTCTCTTACAATTTTATTTTTCAATTTTTTGCTGTATGCGTGTATGTGTATGTATGTATGTGTATGTGAGTATGTGTGTGGTCATTGCAGTTAAATGTGTTTGTATGTATAGTGTGTATATGTATGTATGTATGTATGTATGTATGTATGCAGTTAAATGTATATATATATATATATATATATGTGTATGTACCTTACCTTACCTTACAACCTCACAAAGGTTCTGCGCGTTGATTTCTCATTTCGCGATGGTCAAGCTTGTATGTGTATATATATATGTGTGTGTGTGGTGTGTGTGTTTGTATATATGTGTGTATATGTATATATATTTGGTTATGCGGGTATACATGTGTACGTGTATTATTTGTAATTTTTTCAATTTATATTTATTTTTATTTCTTTATTCTTTTGCGACCTACCGTTTTTTCAGACAATAATTATAAAAACAAATTTAGTAATTTTTTTCCCTTATGCATATATATATATATATATATATATTCTGTATATATTGCGTTTATATTTCGTATATATACCGTATATATGTTGTATATATATTTTATTGTTCTTTATATATCATCTAGGCATCATTTTGTTTTCCAATTTATATTTACTTGTACTTTTTTATTCGTTTGTGACTATAATATGCATATGTGGTAATTTTTCCCTTATAAATTGGTGTGCCTCTCTTAAAATTTATCTTTCAATTTATTATTATTATTTTTTATTTTTTAATAATTAATTTTTTTTTTTTTTTTTTTTTTTTTTGGTTTATTTCTTTGTGACATATATATCAATTTGGCATCATCTATTAAATTGATTGTAAAACTTCCCTTTTGAGCTTGAATTTGTAGACTCCACTTACAATATTTATATTTTTATTTCTTTATTCTTTTGTGACCTGTTCCATAAACAAGCCATTTGAATTTATATTGAAGGTCGGCCAAAGTGCTAAAAGTGTCTTTTTATATATATATATATATATCGTAAAGAACGACGCTTGTATAGGAGATATTCCGCGCAAGACGAGAAAGAGAAAACAACAAATGAAAAAATGAAGTACCACCTGGGAATCGAACCCGGGATCTTCCGATTGCCGGTCAGACGCGATAACCACTACACCATGGACTTCACTCTTCCAAATGCCGTAATTCCTCTACATACTCGCAGAAACCAATGCCCCAAGGGGGCACCTCCCGCATGCCGTAACATTATATACATTCAACTGCAAAGAACACGCAGTATAAATAACGTAAAGAACGACGCTTGTATAGGAGATATTCCGCGCAAGACGAAAAGAGAAAACAACAAATGAAAAATGAAGTACCACCTGGGAATCGAATCCGGGATCTTCCGATTGCCGGTCAGACGCGATAACCACTACACCATGGACTTCACTCTTCCAAATGCCGTAATTCCTCTACATACTCGCAGAAACCAATGCCCCAAGGGGGCACCTCCCGCATGCCGTAACATTATATACATTCAACTGCAAAGAACACGCAGTATAAATAACGTAAAGAACGACGCTTGTATAGGAGATATTCCGCGCAAGACGAGAAAGAGAAAACAACAAATGAAAAAATGAAGTACCACCTGGGAATCGAACCCGGGATCTTCCGATTGCCGGTCAGACGCGATAACCACTACACCATGGACTTCACTCTTCCAAATGCCGTAATTCCTCTACATACTCGCAGAAACCAATGCCCCAAGGGGCACCTCCCGCATGCCGTAACATTATATACATTCAACTGCAAAGAACACGCAGTATAAATAACGTAAAGAACGACGCTTGTATAGGAGATATTCCGCGCAAGACGAGAAAGAGAAAACAACAAATGAAAAAATGAAGTACCACCTGGGAATCGAACCCGGGATCTTCCGATTGCCGGTCAGACGCGATAACCACTACACCATGGACTTCACTCTTCCAAATGCCGTAATTCCTCTACATACTCGCAGAAACCAATGCCCCAAGGGGGCACCTCCCGCATGCCGTAACATTATATACATTCAACTGCAAAGAACACGCAGTATAAATAACGTAAAGAACGACGCTTGTATAGGAGATATTCCGCGCAAGACGAGAAAGAGAAAACAACAAATGAAAAAATGAAGTACCACCTGGGAATCGAACCCGGGATCTTCCGATTGCCGGTCAGACGCGATAACCACTACACCATGGACTTCACTCACGGCATTTGGAAGAGTGAAGTCCATGGTGTAGTGGTTATCGCGTCTGACCGGCAATCGGAAGATCCCGGGTTCGATTCCCAGGTGGTACTTCATTTTTTCATTTGTTGTTTTCTCTTTCTCGTCTTGCGCGGAATATCTCCTATACAAGCGTCGTTCTTTACGTTATTTATACTGCGTGTTCTTTGCAGTTGAATGTATATAATGTTACGGCATGCGGGAGGTGCCCCCTTGGGGCATTGGTTTCTGCGAGTATGTAGAGGAATTACGGCATTTGGAAGAGTGAAGTCCATGGTGTAGTGGTTATCGCGTCTGACCGGCAATCGGAAGATCCCGGGTTCGATTCCCAGGTGGTACTTCATTTTTTCATTTGTTGTTTTCTCTTTCTCGTCTTGCGCGGAATATCTCCTATACAAGCGTCGTTCTTTACGTTATTTATACTGCGTGTTCTTTGCAGTTGAATGTATATAATGTTACGGCATGCGGAAGGTGCCCCCTTGGGGCATTGGTTTCTGCGAGTATGTAGAGGAATTACGGCATTTGGAAGAGTGAAGTCCATGGTGTAGTGGTTATCGCGTCTGACCGGCAATCGGAAGATCCCGTGTTCGATTCCCAGGTGGTACTTCATTTTTCATTTGTTGTTTTCTCTTTCTCGTCTTGCGCGGAATATCTCCTATACAAGCGTCGTTCTTTACGTTATTTATACTGCGTGTTCTTTGCAGTTGAATGTATATAATGTTACGGCATGCGGGAGGTGCCCCCTTGGGGCATTGGTTTCTGCGAGTATGTAGAGGAATTACGGCATTTGGAAGAGTGAAGTCCATGGTGTAGTGGTTATCGCGTCTGACCGGCAATCGGAAGATCCCGGGTTCGATTCCCAGGTGGTACTTCATTTTTTCATTTGTTGTTTTCTCTTTCTCGTCTTGCGCGGAATATCTCCTATACAAGCGTCGTTCTTTACGTTATTTATACTGCGTGTTCTTTGCAGTTGAATGTATATAATGTTACGGCATGCGGGAGGTGCCCCTTGGGGCATTGGTTTCTGCGAGTATGTAGAGGAATTACGGCATTTGGAAGAGTGAAGTCCATGGTGTAGTGGTTATCGCGTCTGACCGGCAATCGGAAGATCCCGGGTTCGATTCCCAGGTGGTACTTCATTTTTTCATTTGTTGTTTTCTCTTTCTCGTCTTGCGCGGAATATCTCCTATACAAGCGTCGTTCTTTACGTTATTTATACTGCGTGTTCTTTGCAGTTGAATGTATATAATGTTACGGCATGCGGGAGGTGCCCCTTGGGCATTGGTTTCTGCGAGTATGTAGAGGAATTACGGCATTTGGAAGAGTGAAGTCCATGGTGTAGTGGTTATCGCGTCTGACCGGCAATCGGAAGATCCCGGGTTCGATTCCCAGGTGGTACTTCATTTTTTCATTTGTTGTTTTCTCTTTCTCGTCTTGCGCGGAATATCTCCTATACAAGCGTCGTTCTTTACGTTATTTATACTGCGTGTTCTTTGCAGTTGAATGTATATATATATATATATATATGTATGTATATATTTTGTGGTTTTTTTATTTGCCTGTTTATTTCTTTATGATTATTTAGGCTGTGACATATATCACTAAGGCACTATTTGGTAATTAATTTTTTCTCAATTTATATTTATATTTATTTTTATTTCTTTATTCTTTTGTGACCTGTTTCATAAACCATAAATGTTTGCTCCTCCCACAATTTTTTCTATGCTTACTATATATATGTATATGTATATATAATATATACTGTATATATTATGTATATATATATATGAATATGTATGTATGTATGTTTATTTTTGTAACCTATATATTGCCTTGATCTGTCCTTTCACTCCAGTGTTCCTGAGGATGTCATTAGACGAAAGCGCTTGAGCACCCCTTTGTGTTTCTTTTTTCCTTCGTGGTTTTATTCATCATAAATACTTTTCACGTGTCACTTTCGTGAAATAATTTTTCATATATATATATATATATATATATATATATATATATATATATATATATATATATATATATATATATATATATATATATATATATATATATATATATATGGGAATGAACTCAGAATGGTCCCCTGAGTTTTTTATGATACACACAGACCGTGCATGGAATAAGGAACTCTTCTGGGATAATTAAATCCACTATAGTCCGAATAAGTAATGGTGTCTCAAAATACATGCAACCCATGTCACTGCTAATAATTCTGCCAATATTAATGTTCTCGTTCTATTTTTTCAGATTTGAAGAGAGGAGACGATATCAACTAATAATTATCAATCAAAATGCCTTGGACAAAGGAGGAAAAAATATTTTGCGTCACTACTTATTTGGAGACGAAATCATTCAAAACTGTGCAAGCGAAATTTCGCAGGAAGTTCAACTTCAACAATTATCCCCAGAAAAGCCAAATTTATCGTTGGGCACACAAATTTCAAGCCACAGGATCAGTAAACAATCTCAACAAGAAAGCAGAAACACCCAGATCTGGCAGGAAGGTGACTGCAAGATCTCCTGACAATGTGAATGCGGTGAGAGATTCTGTAGGAAGGAGTCCGAAAAAGTCAATCCGAAGACGTTGCCAAGTTCTGGGTCTTTCACGTGCGTCAGTGCAAAGAATCTTGATCAAGGATCTTCAGCTGTACCCATACAGGATCCAGATCAAGCATAAACTCACACCAGCTGACATGGCAAAACGTGTTGTGATGTGCCGGTGGTTCGAGAACAAGATCGAAGAGGATCCTGACTTTCTTGATGATGTTTGGTTCAGCGACGAAGCACACTTCTTGCTCAGTGGGTATGTCAATAGCAAGAACAATGTGTTCTGGGGCACACAAGCCCCAGACGAGGTGCTTCAGAGGCCCTTGCACTCTGTGAAATGCACGGCCTGGGTGGCCATCTCAAAACATGGCATAATCGGACCGTTTTGGTTTGAAGACACAGACGAGGAGGCAGTCACTGTCACAAAGGAGCGTTACATTGTGGTGCTGAACAAGTTCTGGAGGACACTTGGGACACGTCGTGGCGTGAATCGAGATGTGCAATGGTTCCAACAAGATGGGGCAACTCCACATACAGCCAACATCACGATGGAGTGGCTGGACCACCGATTCCCTGATCGGCTGATCAGCAAGCGCCGCGAACCCGAGTGGTCTCCGCATTCACCCGATCTGAACCCCCCAGATTTTTATCTCTGGGGGTTCTTGAAGGACCACGTGTATGAGAATCGTCCTCAATCCATTGCTGAACTGAAAGTGGCCATCACCCAGAAGATTCGTGCCATCAGGAAGGAAGAGTGTGTCAGGGTGATTGACAACTTCGCTCGTCGGCTTCAAGTGTGTCTGCAGCGCAACGGCGGTCATTTGGAAGATGTGCTCTAATAAATGTATCCTTTGTTCTAGAGACCTCAAATCTTCAGTTTTTAATTGTTATCATATCAGCTTCCAGGAAATGTAATCTTGTTTGGAGTTTATTTTCTGAGTAATAAATTATTATCATGTCAATGGGTTCCATCTATTTTGAGACACCCGGTATTTGTCATTTACCATTACTTATTTGGACTGTAGTGGATTTAATTATCCCAGAAGAGTTCCTTATTCCATGCACGGTCTGTGTGTATCATATATATATATATATATACTTGTTATACAACGGTCGGTGCGAAAGTAATGCCTCTTATGTTCCAGTTTATATTCAATTTATAAATATATTTATTTAGTACATTTACTTTACTGTATATTTGTCACGTATGTATGCATATTCCCTGTAATTTTCATTGTAATTGGAATTATATTTAGTGAGAAATAAAATAAGAGGCATTACTTTGGTACCGACCCTCATATATATATATATATATGATACACCAGGGACTAGGGCCCGGTGCTAAATCTCGGGGTGGGACACATATATATATATATGTTAAACATAGACCGTGCATGGAACAAGGAACTCTTCTGTAATTTCCCAGAAGAGTTCCTTGTTCCATGCACGGTCTGTGTTTAACGTATAAGTTTCTCAGGGGACCATTCTGAGTTTGTGTGTATATACACGCACTCGTGTGTGTATATATATATATGTATATATATATATATATATATATATATATATATATATATATATATATATATATATAAACTTTGATGAATTTATTACACTTTTTTACAAGATTTATATTTGTATGTTTCATATAAAATTCTGATGCGCAAACGAAGCGCTCCTCTCATCCTGATTTATGCCCTTTATGTGCGATAATGCTATTCATTAACTATCACAATCGCATTAAGACGTCATATAACATTTCTGTGCAGTCACATAAATCGTAAGCTAAATGATGTGTTTGGAGAGGAAGGCATTCACCTGAGGGAACCCTTAGAACAGACGGCGAGCTTTTGCTTCTAATAAATCTAATTTTTATTGCGGTTTTATTCCATAGTTTAACTTCTTGTAGCTATATCTTGTGAGAGACGGAAGCGCTCGGAATCGTTTTTCATTTTCCATTTTAATTGCAACACACACACACACACACACACAATGAGACTGCACAAGTGAGAATGCACAGAGTGAGGAATCCATTGAGTAAAGTTTCTTGATTTGAGAAAGACTGTAATTCCCGTTCGCATTCGGCGCAAAGACGCCAAATGAGAATGGTTAATATTTACTAATCTAACTGACCTTAACCTAACCTAACCTAACCTAACCTAACCAAGCCAAACATTAACCCAATATAAGCTGGACGAAAGTGGGAAAGCCGTGGATGAGAATATATGGATTTAAGAATTCCTTCGTTTGAGATTCTCTCTCTCGGATTTCTCGCTGTTGGTCTCTGAATGAAATAGGAATGAGATTGACTGGAATGATACATAAAAAAAAACCTCACTTTTTTCTACCTGAAGGTCAAAATATGAAAATAAAAGCCCACTCTAATAGGCAGAGTTTATTTCCACAACAGTTTCGATGCCCACTGGCATCCTCCTCGGGTGGATACAGTAAAACGAATGAACCAAAACAAGAGGGAAAACAGTCCAAGGACCGTTAAGAAATTCGCACCTAGGTTAGATCCCGTTCTCCCGACACCGGAAGGGCATTTTATTACAGGGTCCCGCTTATAAGTACATTCACACAAATTAAAACTATCTTCTTGTTCTATACATACAGATTCTAATATTTTGACAATTACTGCATTTATTATATTATTGCATTTACATTTTTTTTTAACATTTATTATTATTACCTTTACACTAATTATTAAATTTATAATATTACCTTTATTATTACATCTGTTGCACTTATATTTATTTCCACATTTATTACTTCCATTATTACACTTACATTTACGTTTATTATTCCATTTACAATTTACAAAAAAAAAAAAAATCGAATGAACTAAAAGCGAGTAAGGAAACAATTCAGAGACCTTTAGGAAATTCACACTTAGGTTAGAACCCGTTCCCCCAGGTTAGAACCCGTTCCCCCGACTCCGTAAGGGAATTTTTGACCAAGAATCTCATTAAAGGGTCTAACTTATAAGTACCTTCGCACAAATTAAAATTATCTACTTGTTCTATACATACAGATTCTATTATTTTTCTTTTGACATAATTATTACATTTATAAAGTATTTTACTTGATTCCCAATCTATAGCATGATTGTTTTGGCTGGCGTGATAAAAAATGGCATTATTAGTATTACAACTTCTGAAGGCATATTTGTGTTCTTTAATACGGGTTTCAATATTTCTTTCAGTTTCTCCCACGTATACTAAATCACAACTTTTACAGGGAATGCTGTAGACACAGGCTTGTTTCTGTTTTGCAACGTTATTCCTAACCAATTTACTTTTCACGGTAAACGAATATTTGAACGCCAAATCAAACTTAAAATCTTTTGTCAACGGTTTTACTCTTTCTAACCCGGCAATGTAAGGCAAACTCACATATTGTTTTTGGTTAACTGAAGGTTCCCGAGGTGCATAAAAAGATTTTCTGGCTTTAAAATACGCCTTTCTGATAAACCACTCAGGATATTTTGAATATACATAGATAAAGATTCTCTGCCTTTAAAATTCGCCTTTCTGATAAACCACTCAGGATATTTTAAATATAGATATTTAAAATACATTAAAGTCAAAAGATATGGAATCATCTCTGTTGGAAATTAAAACTGAATTTTCCTTAATTTTCTTTCCAGTTTCGTTCATTTCTTTCTCCGTAAATTGATGCTATTTTCTCACAATTTTGTTTCTCGTTTTCCGGCTCACGCTCTCCCGATTGCCGGATTAGAAGACTCAATTAAGCCAGTGATACCGTTTTGAAAGGGATCGGATTTCCCGCTCTGGTGATCTGAATTTGAAGTAATAAATGAACCTTCGTATATTTAAAAAGGGGCTCATTTCTTTGTCTATCGCGAGGCCACGGCACGCAACTGTCAAGGAAAAAGGGAGTTCATTGCATTAACAGTTAAGGGAATTACAACCCCATCAGGCCTCAGTTTTATCCTTTGGTCTCGTTTTGAAAGATAAATGACGTGTAGAAGGTTTTCCATTTCCAAATCACAAATGAAAAAGATGAGTTTAATTGGCATCAATTTTGTCACATGTTGTGGAATGAAATAATCTTCCGATTGAGTTTTATTTATTGAGTTTTAAATAACTCTCTCTCTCTCCTCTCTCTCTCTCTTCTCTCTCTCTCTCTCTCCTCTCATAAATTCAACAAACACATCCCTTACTTTTTTACTCCAAATCACTTATATTTAAGCGTTTTCACTGTTACAAGAGCGTTAGTTAAAATAAACTTGTGAAACAAATAACTGAAGAGAAGTCTGACATCAAACGCGAAAAAGCATCCGATATAATTCTTTTCTAATTGAAGTAATAAAGATTACTTACAGAGTAGAGAGAGCGGAAAGTCCATAATAAGCCAAAGGGCCGATCGAGGAGATTTTGTTCCCTTTCAAGTCCCTGCAAAGAAAGAAGGAAATATACAATAATAGTAATAATAATAATAATAATAATAATAATAATAATTGTAGAGAGAAGAGTGTTCTTTGGGAACCGCATTTAAGGATAAAAAGGTTGATCAATGCCCACGTCAACATTATAAAGATTTAATATCAGACGTTTCAGAAGTCAAACTCCCATCATCAGTGCAATGTTTAATTTGTACGCAGAATTATAATCATTCAACTTCGGCTTCTATATATATATATATATATATATATATATATATATATATGAGGACTCCATAATTCTCAGGTTTGTTTCATTTGCAAAATGGTTAAAAATGCGGAGAGTGGTTTTAACCACTTTGCGAAGTGAAACAGACCTTAGAATTGTTGTATATATATATAGACAAAAGTCGAAGTTGAATGACCATAATTCTGCGTACAAATTAAACATACCACTGATGATGGGAGTTTGACTTCCGAAACGTCTGATATTAACACTTCATAATGTTGACTTGGGCGTTGGTTCATCTTTTTTTATCTATATTATATTTATATATATATATGGAGAGAGAGAGAGAGAGAGAGAGTTAATGAAGCTATTTTTATATGTTATTTTCGAGATAAAAGAAGCAAATAAATGCAGAAAATATCCATTTTGTGTAAAAGAAACACGAGTGAAGAAGAAACATCAGATATTTTGTCTCGCAGTAAATAAAATAGTTTGGAATAATGAGCAAAGTTCTTTTGTTTACTCTAATAACTATCCAAATAAAAATACTAATATATATATATATAATATATATATATATATAGTGGTGCACCGATTAATCGGTATCGGCACCTTTCATGCCGATTAATCGGCCATGCAAGGTATTTTCCTAATATCGGCATGCCAGGTGCCGATACCGATTAATCGGTGCACCACTAATATATATATATATATATATATACACAGGGGTTGGACAAAATAATATGAACACCTTGATAAATGGCAGTTTTTATTCTTAATATGGAGTTGGTCCTCCTTTAGCGGCAATAACAGCTGCAATGCGTCGGGGAATTGATTCATACAGCTTTTGAACAGTGGCTAGAGGAATCCTGAGCCATTCTTCGAGCAAACCCTGCTCCAGTTCCTCCAAAGACGCCGGCGGTGGGAATCGGCTTCTGACCTGCTGCTCCAACTGACACCACAGATGCTCGATAATGTTAAGATCCGGGGATTGTGGAGGCCAATCCAAGCGTTCTACTTCACTAACATGCTCTTCAAACCAGTTTTTAACGACCCCAGCGGTGTGGATTGGTGCATTATCATCCTGGAAGACGGCGCCGCCATTGGGAAACAGCGTTTGGACCATGGGATGGACCTGGTCAGCCAATATTGACAGATAGACCTGGGCGTTAACCCTACCATGCAGAACTACAGCTGGGCCAAGAGTATTCCACGATACTTATGCCCAAACCATCACAGATCCGCCTCCATGCTTAACGGTTGGGGTCAGGCAGTCGGGGTCATAAGCATCTTTATGCTGTCTCCAGACGTAAACTCGACCGGAACATGGAAATAGCGTAAAGGAGGATTCGTCGGAGTAGACTACATTCTTCCACCGGTCCATTGACCAATTCTTATGGTCATACATACACATTTTCTGCGCCGCTCAATGTTGATGTGCGAAAGGAAGGGTTTGGCAATTGCAGCCCTCCCATGGTATCCAGCTCCATGGAGCTCGCGACGTACAGTTCTGGTCGATACCGGGCTTGCAAGATGCTGGTTAAGCTCTGCAGTCACTTTTGGAGCTGTGGTCTTATGGTTCTTTGTCACAATGCGCTTTAGCACCCGGCGGTCTCGATCACACAGCTTCTTCTTGCGTCCACTATTGCATTTGTCGGTGCTTGTCTTTCCATGGTTTTGGTATGCAGACATGACCATAGAGACAGTTCCTCTGGATACATTGAACATCTGAGCGGTTTTCTTCACCGATGCACCAGCCATCCGCGCTCCGACAATTTGCCCTCTTTGGAAGTCTGACAGGTATTTCATAACTGCTAATTCATAATTCATCAGATCTGTAAAAACAACGTGAGGTTATAACATGACGTATACACTCTCTGTTACGCATTTAAATAGGTTTGCCAGTCATTTGACCGTTTACTTTGTGTCTGAGCAGTCCGTAAAGATAACCGGTGAAATCGGCGGGTGTTCATATTATTTTGTCTAACCCCTGTATATATATATATATATATATATATAATTATATATATATATATATATATATATATATATATATATATATCGTTCATTCTAGTCTACTAAGGAGAAGAAGGCTCTTACAGCGTCCGTAGATTGGGAGTCCGATGAATGCTCCGTTCGTCAAATGCGAAATACGGTTGTCGCTGAGGAGGAGAATCCGGAGTCGCCATAAGGGTTCAAAAACTCTTTCGGGTAGGTACTCGATACCGTTGGTAGAAATGTCCCTAAGAGAGAAGGATAGAGGAGAATTGCCAAATAAGAATAGAAACGAAACCTCGCGCTGAAGAGGGATTTCGAAGAACTCGAAACGTTCTCAGTTAAACAAAATCCTACTGGCAGATTCAAAGGATTTTTTTTTAAGACATCTTTAGACCCATTTGGCTCGAGAATTGCTTCACAGCAGAATCACTTTATTGCCTCTTTTAATGTCAAGAAGTAGTAGTTCGCTCCGGCCTTCAGTAGTATCAGCTCTTGATGCTTCTCTTTTTCTTTTATGTAGGAAGGAGGGGGCTAAGAGCGAGCACCCGCCAAAGTGACTCCCTCCACAGAAGATGGAGAGAGCCAAAACAAGGTCTCCAAGGCTCAATAATACCATTTTTCTTTTTTTAATATAAATTTTGAAAAAGTTGTGTAGTGTGTAAAATGCACGTATGTGTAGTGAAGAACAGAGGGAGAAGTGTGTGTTTGAAAGCATGCTGGATTGCTCATAGGGTAGATGAGACACGGCTAAAGATGAGCTAAGGAGGACAGTGGCAGAAGAAACGGGAGTTCCAACATTCCCTGTCTCCTGCCTAACATCCAATCCGGAGTACTTCCCTGGTCGATTGGTGTCTACAATCTACACCTATATAATCCCCTCCTCACTAGTATAACATCAGAATTTACTAGTATGAGGCTGACATGGGGTCTATTACTGGGTTTCTATTACTATTACTGTTACTTTTGATTTTTCTATTGCTATTACTATTACTTGGTCATCTATTACTATTACTATTACAATTACTATTAGTTGGTCATCTATTACTATTACTTGGTCATCTATTATTATTTTGTATGTGGGGTACTTCACTCATTTGAAAAGGAACTTTATATCTATTTAAATGCAATTAGAAGCAGTGTTTCAACAAATATTTGTTTCAACCAAATCATTACAATTTCAGAGACTGGACGTCTTCATCAATTTTACTTTATTCAAGGAAACATTTGCCACAATATTAGTTCCCATACATGTTTAGTTTAGTTTAGAGTAGATTTAGTTTATTTTTCAGTTCTTTGTTCACACAATATGTCCATTGCCACTGTAATAGAAAAGTAATAGACTATTATCTATTACTTTGTCTTCTATTACTATTACAGCCGAAAAATTATGATCTATTACTATTATTATTACTTGAAAAATCGTGTAATAGTCTATTACTATTACCTATTACTATTACCCTATATCTGGTATGAGGTCAGACGTCACTAATATGTGATCAAAATTCTCTCGTATAAGATCAGATTTGAAAATAAAAACTTGAGAAATAAAAATTGTTCAATTCAAATTTTTTTATCCTCGAGACCATTTTTACCAATTAAGATTAAAATTTGTTCTGCATCATTTAATTTTAATGTATTGACAGGCACGACCTCACCATAAACTCGAATTTATTAAGGAAAATTTTTAAACAAGATTATCCATAACACTTACTGTATATATATATATATATTATATATATATATATATATATATATATACCCTCGGTGGTGTAGTGGTTAGCGTCGCTGACTACGAATCCATCGACCCGGGTTCGAGACCCGACGGCAGCCGGCGTGCAGCAAAACCCAGCTGTTCATCCTTCCACACAATAAAGAAAGTGGTTGGTAGATAAATGGGTACCCTAGGTGACCTAGTGGTTAAGACGCTGGGTTGCTGATCGGGTGTGGTTCGGATTCCACGTTAAACTGTAGGTCTAAGGTGGAGTGAAAAGCTTGACCTTCGTCAGAATGAACAATTCGGGCGGAAGCTAACCAAAGGTTATACTGTATATAAACGTTGCCCGAAGAGACAATGCATTTATTTGTGAAACCATCTCATACATATTTAGAATGTTCTCCAGTCATTTCAAAGCACGTTAATGTAAGATAATAAGTTATTGTAATTCCCAGTGGGTAGATACTATTTGGACACGCTTTATACAGGGTGTTTCAGGTCGACCCTAGAAACATGGAAATTGGCGGAATTTGTAGCAAGTAGGTAGTAATTCAAATACCAAATACAAACTACAAATTCGGCCAATTTCCATATTTCTAGGGTCGAACCTGAAACACCCTGTGTATATATATATATATATATATATATATCTGGTATGAGGTCAGACGTCACTAATATGTGATCTGTGATCAATATATTATATATATACAAGGCGGTTACAAACTCCATGTGCGAATTTAAACTTAAGTTTCTAGACCTCAACATAAGCACCATATTTCGCGATACATGGTTCAATCCGATTTTGTAATTGTTTCAAAACATCCTCCAGTTATTGCTGAGTAATTTCATAGTTGTATTTATGATCCTGGCCTGAAGTTCATCCAAAGAATGTGGTTTTGATGGTTAAACAGCACTTTTAATGTGGCCCCATAAAATAGTCCAGTGGGGCTAGGTTAGGTAACGAGGTGGCTGAGTAATTGGTCCATCTCAACCGATTCACTTAGCTAGGAGGACTTCTTTCAAGAACTATCACACATTCAAAACAGTGACACAGAGTCTAAGACGATTAAATCTTCCGGATAACACTTTCTTTCATCAAGACGGTCCTCCTTGGCACTATGCCACTATAAATGTGCGACAATTGAAAGCCATCAAGTAAGGTCATATATAGGATATCCGAGAAAGGCATTAAATAAATTAAAAATTCATAGCTCTGAAACAAATTGATTTAAGTATAATCGCTTTGCGATATCTAATTGCCAAACAGTATATGGTTTTGTCTAAGCTGAGTACTGGCACTAATGGAGGTGGCACTAAAAGGAGTGAGATTGCACTAAGATGTGAACTTTTCTTAAGCCCTTTTCATCACTTTTAATCCATAAGGGTCCCATTGGGAATTTTAATCCGTTAATGGATTTTTAATCCCCAAAATTTTATTAGCTTTGAAAAGAGACGGAAATAAAAAATAGACATTTCTATATTTAGTAAGTTATATATATATATATATATATATATATATATATATATATATATATATATATATATGAAAAATTATTTCACGAAAGTGACACGTGAAAATATTTATGATGAATAAAACCACGATGGGAAAAGAAACACAAAGGGGTGCTCAAGCGCTTTCGTCTAATGACATCCTCAGGAACACCCCCGCTCAGTGTTCTCCTGAGGATGTCATTAGACGAAAGCGCTTGAGCACCCCTTTGTGTTTCTTTTCCCTTCGTGGTTTTATTCATCATATATATATATATATATATATTACTAGTGATGGATCGAATAACCGCAACCGCAACCGCAACCGCACTACAACCGCACAAAATTCACAACCGCAAACCGTAACCGCAGTTCCATAAGTGCGGTTGCGGTTGTAAGGTGAAAATGCAGCAAAAATATTATTCTTGAAATTCACACTGCCTGTCATTAAGTTTGACATCAGTTTTTCAAATGAATAATAATCCATAACTTTCCAATGGGTGGAGGCTGGGGAAAGTGGTAGGTGGGATGAACAGTGCGATGGGTCCTCGTCCCTCATCCTGGTAACACACTTAGTGCAAAATATGGTTTTAATTAATTTGACCTATTCTTTCATAATAGCTATATAAGTTTAGAATATACTTCATTTAAATAGTTTATTTAGTAAATACCTTATGTTGAACACAAGTTTTGCAACACACAAATAGCGGTAGCGGTGTATTGCAAAACTTGTGTTCACATAAGGTATTTACTAAATAAATACTATTTAGTATATATTATGTACCAAGTGTGGCTAAATCGCACTATAGTGGCTAAATCCAGTTAATAATTACGCATTTTTCCTAGTATATGATAACCGCAACCGCAACCGCGGTTGGAAAAAATTCGACAACCGCAAACACAACCGCAACCGCGGTTGTGAAAAACCGACCACTCGATCCATCACTAATATATACACGGTGGCCCAAAGGGTCGTACCAACATTAACTTACACTTCCTCCGAAACGAATGAATAGAATTCGATGAAAATTTGTTGACACACTTTACTACTCCCGCCATTTGTTGAATGAACATTTTGGAGAGAATGTCATTGGTTTTGACTATCGGAAGCACTATGGAAGCGGCATTGATTGGTCTGCCTATTTGCCTGAGCTCAACCTGTGTGACTTCTTTTTGTGAGGATACCTCAAAGATAGAGTTTATCAGAGCAACCCAAAGACTTTGGAGGAGCTGAAATCATCAATTGAACATCAAATCGTCGACATCCCGACAGGTTCTCCACAACGTGGTATCGAATTTTGGGATGAGGTTGCGAAAAATCGTCGAACTGGAGGGACAGCACATCGAACACATTGTCATATAAATGGCTTCAGATGCTGATTTGAATGGCGTTTGAACTGTCTTTGTACTCTCAATAGTTTTGGTGAAATAAAAGCTTAAACTTGGTAGGTATATATATATATATTATATATATATAGTTATTTTATTAAGTACATATGCCACTCCAATATTCTCCACCAAGCCGCCGCTCAGAGCCCACAGTCCCACAACCTACAACCCGACAGACAGCCAGCCCCACATAATGATGTTTTTACTTTATATGTAAGTTATTTCAGGAAAAAATATAGAAAATTTTACCAGAATAAAAGAGAATAGGCTTATATTATACAAAACCCAAGTTGAAAAAAGTTAGAGTTTTTAAAGCAAAACAAAACAATTATTATTTACACACATACAATACATACATTATATACAATCTCATTTCCCAAAGATCTGGGGTGAGAGGGCAGGAATAACGTCGATGTAAACTGTAGAAGGTTCTGAAAAGGAGAAAAGACAGAAAGTGAAGCGTACACGTCCATTTACTGGTGGACCAGCGCCCCGTCACATGGCAAGATTTCACACCTGCAGCTCTTCATACGCCATACGTGATGATGCCTCCATGTCTTGTCAAAAATGAAAGAGACAAAGTCACGAACTTACATACAGTATTTCTAACAAACCACCTCCATTCCAACCTATTTGCAGAAACTTCTCGTGTATCACCCATATCAAGTTCACGCTTACTCACACAATCCTTCACCATGTCCATTCTCAGATTATCCATCTCAACTGCACTTGCTCTTCTCCCCTTCATGTCATATCAATGTTTTACACTCATACAAAAGTAAGCAACACACCTTCATGTAAACATCTCGCAGCATCTGTATCCAGTCCCCACTTTCTCACAAACGCTTTGAGAGCCCCAACATCTTTCTTCTTTCATTCACTTTACTATTAACTTCATTCACACTCGTACCTCTTTTATTAAATACATATCCCAGATACTAAAATGACCACCATTCACTATCACGTGGCAGTTCAAATTTTCCTCCATTATCAGTAACTTGCTCGTACCCATATTCATTTTCAACACTCTTTTTTCCCACATCGCCAAAAACTCCTAACAACCTCTTGCATATCACATTTACTTTGGGGAAATAGCACAACATCATCCGCATACAACAGCTACGAATGCACCACCACACACCATCACATACCAGATTCAGTACTCTTTCTTGTAGTCGCGCTTTCACCTCTATCATGACTCCATTCATAAACAAACTGAGGAGACATCACACATCCTTGAAGGAAGTACAGTAGTATGTGCACATTTGAGGAGAGGGAGGTGGGGATAATTGGGAGATACATTTGAGGAGAGGGAGGTGAAGGGATATTTGAGGGATGCATTTCAGGAGAGGGAGGCGGGGTTAATTGGGGGATACATTTGAGAAGAAGGCTGGGGTAAAAAGCAGAAAATTAAATATAGTTGAACCTAACCTAATCTAACCTAACCTATCTCCTATGCACCATTATTTTCCTGATATATATATATATATATATATATATATATATATATATATATATAGTGTGTATATATATATATATATATACACAGTATCTTACAGGCAATTACTTAATTCAGGCATTTTATTAAATGGTTAATTTTTCAGCCATTTAATAAAATGCCTGAATTGGTCGAGCAATTAACTAAATGGCTAAAATTTACAAGGCATTTAAATTAATGACTGGAAATTGTCAGCGTTTTTTAACATATTGCCTGATGACCAAAATTACTGGGTATAATTACATTTGCTAACAGTTGGCATTGCTCACTTCTCTATTCTAGTTATTGGGTAAAGTGGGCGACGGCAAGTGCTGGCAAGTACATTCGTTTGTACATTTCAACGCTATAATCCAGTCACTGTAGCCCATTTTTTGACTGAACTTGGAACTAATTGCAACATAATTTTTTTACTACAAATCAGTAAATTACTAAAATTTTCAGGCATTTAACAAAATGTCTGAATTAAGTAATTGCGTGTATGTGTCTGACGTCATACTATGAAATTTAGCGACCACCATTCAACTCTGTCTTAAACATAACAGTGATATTACACTGCAGCATTTCATTTCATTTGTAGGATTTGTTGTAGGAGTTATTTGTTATCACTTTCATTCTCCTCCAACTCGTAGTCAGCTACCATGATAAGGGTACAATAACTTAAGTGTTATGCACTGAAAAATACATGGCGTTGAATAATTCCCTGCGCGTAGCATATATATATATATATTCCGCGCAAGATGAGGAGGGAGAACGAAACAAATGAAAAAATGAGGTAACCACCCGGGAATCGAACCCGGGATCTCCCGATTGCCGGTCAGATATGATAACCATTACACCATGGGCCTCACTCGATCAAATGCCGTAATTCTCCTACATACGCGCAGAAACCAATGCCCCAAGGGGGCACCTCTCGCATGCCGTACATTATATACATTTTAACTGCAAACACGCAGTATAATTAACGTAAAGAACGACGCTTGTATAGGAGAATATTCCGCGCAAGATGAGGAGGGAGCACGAAACAAATGAAAAAATGAGATAACCACCCGGGAATCGAACCCGGGATCTTCCGATTGCCGGTCAGATATGATAACCATTACACCATGGGCCTCACTCGATCAAATGCCGTAATTCTCCTATACAAGCGTCGTTCTTTACGTTAATTATACTGCGTGTTTGCAGTTAAAATGTATATAATGTACGGCATGCGTGAGGTGCCCCCTTGGGGCATTGGTTTCTGCGCGTATGTAGGAGAATTACGGCATTCGATCAAGTGAGGCCCATTGTGTAATGGTTATCATATCTGACCGGCATTCGGAAGATCTCGGGTTCGACTCTCGGGTGGTTACCTCATTTTTTCATTTGTTTCGTTCTCCCTCCTCATCTTGCGCGGAATATTCTCCTATACAAGAGTCGTTCTTTACGTTATATATATATATATATATATATATATATATATATGCGTGTATGTGTCTGACGTCATACTATGAAATTTAACGACCACCATTCAACTCTGTATTAAACATAACAGTAGGAGTTATTTGTTATCACTTTCATTCCCCTCCAACTCGTAGTCAGCTACCATGATAAGGGTACCATAACTTAAGTGTTATGCACTGAAAAATACATGGCGTTGAATAATGCCCTGCGCGTTTCTACCATCACGGACGGACGTGTGCGCACGCGACTGCATCCCACAAACCAAAATATTGCTGAGACGCATACATAGAAAAGACAAAACCAAAATATACACTTGTGTGTATTTTGTGTGTGCGTGGCTGGCTACGAGGGCAGGAGGCGATCAGAGAGCAATTCCCTCCTTCACCAAGTCCCGCAAATGAGGCGGGATGCTGCAGAGGGGTCGACCGCAGGTCGATCCTGAACCGTCGTTCAAACTCAACAAAAGTAACAAAAGTAATATATATATATAGAGAGAGAGGGGGAGAGAGAGAGAGAGAGAGAGAGAGAGAGAGGGGGAGAGAGAGAGAGAGAGAGAGAGAGAGAGAGAGAGGTTAATGACCCTATTTAACTACTTATTAGAATCGCGTTTCACATGCATTCCCTTTTTAGTACGTGACAATTCATTAAATCTATTAATATTTCCTCATTTCTCCGACTCTACACTCAATTTTTCCTTCAGTCTCATATTATCCACTCCCCCCACCCCACCCTTCAACCTTAACATACTCCCAAAAATATATATCTGAAAATCAGCCTTTGACATACCCTCTTCATACTATGAACTTTAACAGGCATCTTTCAAATCTGTTTTAGACATAGCAGTGCTATTACACCATCAGAAATCAAATCCACGACCTCAATTTTTGAAGTACAATATTTCGTTTATGCACCATCATTGTGATTGTTAAAACATTGTGTGTGTATATATATATATATTATATATATAATTATATATTATATATATATATATATACAAACACCTCTCTTCTCATAATCACCTATGATTTCTTTTTTGGCCGAGTATAGCTGCGGTTGTAGATGGCCAATGTTCTTCTTCTAAAGCAGGGTTCACCAACTTTTTTTTGTTCACCGCCCACTTTTACGATGTTTTGAAAATTAAAAAAGCTTATCGCCCACCTTAGATCAAAAAGAATAAATCAATATAATCGATAAAATAAATAATGAAATAAATGTTTAATTACATTTAATGTGAGCCTACTAGTGGGCGCTACCGCCCAGGTTGGTGACCCCTGTTCTAAAGCTATCAACAGTGGTGTTCCTCAGGGTTCTGTCCTGTCACCCACTCTTTTCCTTTTATTTATTAATGACTTTTAATTCGCATTTCCTGTTCTATTCACTCCTATGCCGATGATTTCACTCTTCACTTCTCCACACGCTTCCCAAAGCGTCGCTCTCAACAGTCACTTCATGATTCGGGTATTACGGCTATGGCGCACCTGACCTCTGATCTTTCTACACTCTTTGATTGGGACAGAGAAAACCTTGTGGCTCTCAATGCCTCTATAACTCAGTTCCTCCATCTGTCTACTCGTCACAATCTTCCACACGACTATCCCTTTACCTTCAACACCACACAACTCAATCCTTCCTCTTCTCTTAACATTCTTGGCGTTTCCTTTTCTCGTGATCTTTCCTGGAACGATCACATATACTCTCTTTCCAAAACAGTTTCTAAGGAGTTAGGTGTGCTGTACCGGCTTCGCAGTTTCTTCACCCCTTCTCAGTTGCTGTCTCTGTACAGGGGTCTTGTCCTATATGGAGTATGCTTCTCATGTATGGGGTGGCTCAACCCACACAGCCGTACTTGACCGGGTAGAATCAAAGGCTCATCGTCTCATCAATTCCCCGCCTCTTACTCACTGTCTTCATCCCTCTC